>JAFEMH010005073.1:0-178762 GCA_022495995.1 Adenophora triphylla var. japonica | reverse complement strand
CTGCACAACATTCTCCTCGCCCATCTCTTCAACAACTTTATCGAGCAAATTTATATAAAAAAATGTTGCATCTTCAACAAAATCAGTGGCATCGACTGAACAAACAAAGTCCATACCACGAGGACAAGAAACCAGAATGTTGATCAAAGTCCTACCCTGCGTATCTCTCCAGCTATCGGCCATTATAGAGCAACCCGTGACTGCCCAAGATGCCTTAAACTCAGCTAGGTAGTTTTTGATGGCCGAGATTTCATCCTGCAGAAACCTACCAGATATCACACGGCTCGAAGGACCTGCCAAATCTTGACCATATTGACCAACTAACTCCAGCATCTTATGGAAATACGGGAGTTAGCAGCATGTGAAGGAACTCCTGCATGGTAGAAGAACTTACAAATTGCAGAGACGACCTCCTTACGAGAGCTTCCGGCTCAAACCCATTTTTTCCTTGCTTGCAATACTCTGGAATAGGACTCTTTGGCGCTTTTGAGACACTCACATCTACTCTTGGTCTTTTGGATTCGGGTCCACCACCAGGAGACATTCCTTTTAAAGCCTTTCTTGAGTCACCAAGATGTCGTTTTATCTCCAATGAGCAACTTCTCATTGCTCATATGATGTACAGCCTCTTCCTCTTGCTCCTCTTGCTCCTCTTCATTGTCCGAGTGCATATAAAATGATGTCATATCCTTTCGCATCCGGCCTTCGATGCCTCCTTCCCGTGCGATGCCATTTCATATTTTCTTTTATTTTGAGATAAACTCCTTCCGGAGCACTTTTACAAGGAGCAACTTCGCCTGGTATTCTAGCCAGATGCTGCTTAAAACGGTTAATCCTAACGCTGACTATTTTTTCGGCACACTGCATTTTACCTTTTTCTTCCGCTCATCCTGAGGAACACCATGCTCCCACCCAGGGTCCACATACCCTAATGACCGAAGTGGGGCCAGATTTATAACCAAACCCTTGTCACCCATCAACTGCTTTCCCTTGTTTTTATATCCAAGGTTCTCTTCCTCCTCCACATCATCATTGGAGGGGTAGTTGAGATATGCTTGTTCTTCATAATCAATTTGCTTTGATTTATTGCTAAAACCACATCCTTCCAGATTTTCTTTCATCTTTTAAACAAACATCTTCTGGAGCCTTATCACAATATGTTACTTCTCCAGAGAGTCGAGCCAAATGTTGCTTCAGTCTGTATATTCCACCGCTGACTATTTTTCCACAGTAATTGCATCTGACTTTCTTCTTTCTCTCATCTTGAGCAGTGCCGTGCTCCTATCCAGGGTCAACAAATCCGGTGGAGCCAAGTGATGCCATTTCTTCAACCATGCGAAAAGTTAAACTGCAAATGTTTTCCTCTCGAAATGCCTTGGCTCCGCAGCACCACAAACCAAAAGGAAACTTATATTACAAAGCCATAGTTCTGAACGGATTCAAACGCTTGATCGCAAAAACCAAAGGTGTAACTAAGACTGCGTCTGCATATAAGAGAGGGCTACTTGGGCAATATTCTTTCAGTGCCTTGCGACCATTTTCTACCGTAAAAGATACACATTGCAGTTGTATTGTATAAAAGGCATTTACTCAAACATTGTAAGGTAAATTTGATCATAAAAATTCTTGCTCCAGCAGCACTTCCTCCCCCAACAATCCTGAAGCTTCAGCAACCCTAGACACTCCAATATAGAAAGCTGAACTTCTTCCGTAAACTTTCCGCGGCCACAAAGGGAAGAACACCAACATGAAGCCAAAAACTAAAGTAAAGACGTACATTCCTCATAATCAAATCATCACCAAATAATATAGGATACACAAATAATCTCTCAAACTTCCATCAAGTGCTTGCACAGGCATAGGACTAAGCGGTGTTCTGGTATGATGATTAAAATCAGATTGAAGATCACACATTGATTGGTTAACCAGAACCAGTTTACATCAGCAGTGACATGTGATTGCAAAACGAAGCCTTCATGGTATTCAATCGAGTGTAACATGAATTGAACACATTGAAGAAGAACAAAAAAAAAGGATGGAAACTCCATATATAATCTTTGCACATTACTATGAACTGGTGGTCACTGTTCAACTACAGAATTAGTATATATAAGCAAGATAGCATTCATTAGACACTTCCTTGTCTTTTTTGTCAAAGGTCTTTCAAGCCAGCCTTTAACCTCCCCCAAACCCCACCAAAAAAACAAAAAAAAGTTATCTTAAATTTCAATCATTCAGCTCAAAGTCATCCCACATTTTCAGGGTTATCAAATTTGCAGCCTTACACTCAAAGATTAAATGACAAATTAACAACTTGAGTTAAAGAAAAAGTGAGAGCAAAATGATTCAATGAAATTGGAAAAAATGATTTAGAAATAGCAAGTAATTAGTCAACATCCATACCTGATAAGAACCCTAAAGAAAGCCGATCATTAATTTTATTGCGTCGATTGCCCCGTTAACCAATCTATGAATTTTCATCGGCGTCCGTTGAAATTGAGGGTGAATTTCACATTTATTTTTGAAAAATCGAAAATTAATATGCATGTGAAAAGAAAATTATAAAAACAGAGGAGGAAGAACGAGTCGGGGGGACGGGAATCGTGACTTCAGTGAAAGAAGGGCTGCTGCCGATTTTAGGGTTCTGTTCAATGCCTCTTTCCTTTTGTGTCTTTCATACAATATGTACTCCCACCGTTCCACGCAATTCCAAATTTATTTCTATTTTGCCCGTTCTACGCGAATGCAAACTTCCAAACGGCAGAAGAATATTCACTATTCCACCCACTCATTCTCTCTCCTGACTTCACTTTTACACTCAAGGCAAATTCTCTCTCTCCTCACTATTCCTCCCACTCATTCTCTCTCCTATTTAATTTTTCATACTCACAACATTTAACTTTTTCTCTTTCTTACATCACTTTTCCTTAATTTCCACACCCAAAAAGTTAGTCCACATTCACGTGGGACGGAGGGAGTATGCTATATTTACGAAATTACTTAATACGTAGTAGTATTTTAAAAAGAAATACTCCCTCCTAGTCTCCATTCTATATAAAGTTCTTATTTTCCTTTCTTTTTAGTGTATTCGAATTTAAGATTTTTAGTTGTTTTATTATTTAAAATGAACAGTAAGACTCACTTGTTATTTTCACAACAAAAGTTTTCTACATGTTTTCTATTTCTACTTTACTTTTCATACTTATAATATTTATTATTTTTAGTTTTCATGTCAAATCAAATTAAAAACATTAAATCGAGTACTATTTTTAACCAATTATAAAAGAAAAGGGTTGATTTAAAAAAAAAAGAAAAATAATATAAAAAATATCTCATAGGGGAATAGTGGGACATGTAAGAACATGGATTAATGTAACATATAAATACTTAATAATATAATGATCAATATTATAATATATGGTATAAAGTATAGAATCCCTAAATAATATGTAGAATTCCATAATATAAGTATACCATTAAATGACGTGCATAATGGTAATATCTTATATATCAATAAAGCAGAATTCCTAAACGTAGTCATTTCCTGCATTCTTGCTATGTTTCTATCCATCGCTCCTATGCTTAATCACTAGTTGTTTATATTCTCATTTAGTCAATACTCTTCCTAAGTACTTGAAGATCAAAGAGAGTAAAGCGCGCACTCATCATTTAGAAGACTTATTCCTCCATAATTTAAAAAGTATATCTTCTTACTTCATTCTCTTTATTCAAGTTAACAAGAACAAGACTAAAGAAACAAACATGGAATCACAAGGTAATTACACGCTTCCGTCTTCTTCTTTCTTCTCTTCTTAAATCTAGTAATGAGCTCGGTTCATGGTTAATGGATCGTTTAATGTTCCAACAATCGCAGACGAGTTCTCATATACTAGATTGAGTTTTGAATTTCTAGTAAAGTCTACGTGCTTTAATTTATTTCATATTTGTAATCCTTTGTGTGATTTCATTTGGTTTTTAGTGTACTCTTGTTCATGATACTCATCTGTCTAAGAGTATCATATTCATAACTTCATTCTATTTCTGATTTTTTGGTTTTACTCAAAAGGCTTTCAACCCTTAATGTAAAGATTATCCCATTTTTGAACATTACAGCCACCATCCCTTGACGCGCTTCGTGAGTTTGTCTCATATGCATAGCCACGCATTTTTTAAATGTGTTGTCGAGTAATGCGGATCTACTTACTTTGATTGAAAAATTGAGTTACCAAATGTGAAATAATGGTAAGGTCAAGTTTTAAGAGACACAATGGTTCATACAAGATTACCCCATTTACATAGCCAACATCATGTGTCTGGGAGTGGTGTAAATCTAGGTCTACTTGTTTGAATCATGTTAATTAAAGTGCTAACTTGTCCCATTTACATAGCCAATAATTATAATGCATTAAAAGGGAAATTTTGGTTGGAAAACTCGTTCATAAAAGGGTTTGAAAATAGTGTACTATTCGTAATTTCGCAAGTAATGGGTGACGAGTCGTCCCGTAGGGGACGAGTCGTGCCCATCAATTTTCTCGGAATGGGACCTTTCTGATTCAGGCGTCCGCCTTTATAAGGACGAAGCCGTCCCCTTAGTGGACGAAGTCGTAGCTCCTAAGCGGACGCAGCCGTCCTCAGCCTTTGAAATTCCAGTCGCCCGCGTAAAAACTTCAGCCCTCAAATATTTTTCATAATTTTTGATAATTTATTGATAAAATGATGAGATATCCGGACACCAAATACGCCGATTTGCGGTTCTTAAAGTTGTTAAACTTTAAGAAATGGATCCGGGTAGAACATATGGATATTGTCTTTTATTAATAAATTTTCGTTCTTTTCTTACTCCTTTAAAGTTTCAAATTTACCTTAAGGCCTTAATTTTGACTTAATTATATCCTTAACAATTTTGGACAAAATTAACATGCTTGTTTCCCAAAGGAGACCTTGTTGATTGAATTCAAACTTGTTAAAAAGATGAATGTAAATATTGATATGTGATAACATGCTTCGTCTTCCCAAAGGAGACCTTGTTTGTTGACCTGGAAGTATTTGCGTATTCATGGGTAATAATTGAAGTTAAATCTTTAGGTCATTTTAAATACTTTGATCCATCCCAAAGGAAGGCGGGTGTTTAAAATGAGTCAAGTTTATATTCTTTATTATCTGGGAGCAAGTACCTTTTAAACTTTAGGACACTTCTTGTACTTCCGATCCGGCCCAAAGGAAGGCAAGTACAATGAAATGTATTGTTTAAGCTATTTGTTTACTCCTAAGATAAATCAAATTTGTGAGTCAATCTCGAAATCCAAAGATTAGTCTTTGATGTCATATTGATTATCTTTATTTGATGGAATTCATTTTGATATAATTAATCATCAGGTAGATTCTTATACATGTTTTGTTTCATTCTTTTGTTCTCTTCATTCGATTTGACTGCTTCATCTATTACTACCGCCATAAACTCAATACCTTTTGCTTAACTGGGACAAATTTTAAAACTTGGAAAAACAAGATTATTATGGTCTTAGGCTGCTTGGACCTCGACCTCGCATTAAGAGAACAAGCTCCCGCCCCTCTAATCGATAAAAGCACCGCGGAAGACCGCTTAAGCCCGAGAGAGGTGGAAGCGTTCTAATCGCGTCAGCCTAAGCATTATAAAGAATGCAGTCCCGGAGACATTTTTGAACAGTGTCTCCGAGGATAATGGAGCTAAAGGCTTTTTGGATGCCCTAGAGGAACGCTTTGCAAAAAGCGATAAATCGGAAACAAGTGCTACCTTAAGGAAGCTTGTTTCCATGCGGTATAAGTGGCAAAGCATAAGGGAATATATAATGGAAATGTTTCATCTATCTTCTAAATTAAAGGCACTCAAGTTAGACCTTTCGGAAGACTTGCTTGTGCATTTGGCTTTAATTTCTCTTCCTCATCAATTCGGTCATTTTGAAACGACCTATAACTGTCAAAAGGACAAGTGGAATATCAATGAATTGATTTCACATGTGACAGAGGAAGAGGATAGATTGAAACAATCTAAACCCGAAAGTGCTCATTATGCATCTACCTCTTCTCGTGGGATAAAGAGAAAAGGTAAGGAGATTGCGGTTGCATCAAAGAAGCCTAAGGGATCATCAAATGATCAAAAGGTGAAAAAGTGCTTCTTTGCAAGGACCCCACTCACATGAAGCCCGATCGCCTAAGTATCGCCAATGGCGAATTAAGAAAGGTATGTCATTTAGCTTTGTTTGTACTGAAGCTATACATGGTGGTTAGACTCCGGTGCAACTACTCACATAAGTTCATGTATGCAGGGTTGCCTGAACTACCGAACGCCCAATGAAGGTGAAAGATTCATCTACATGGGAGCTGGAAAGCCGGTAGAGGTGAAGGCATAGGGACTTATAGATTATCCTTAAGTACCGGATACTTCTTAGTTTTGAACAATGTATTTATTATTCCATCATTTAGACGGAATTTAATTTCCGTCACTACATTAGATCGAGAAGGTTATTCTTGCATCTTCGGTAATAATAAATGCAATTTATATTTTGATTCAAAGCTTTTTGGTACTAGTTCTTTGTCTTACATTGATAATCTATATTTACTTGACACAAATAATTCATTAAAATGAGTCCCATAATAATGAAACTAACTCTCGAGGCATAAAACGAAAGTTTTCAAGTAAAAATTCTTATACCTTGTGGCATAGGCGTTGGGTCATATCTCCAAAAGGAGAATTGACAAGCTTGTGTCCGAGGGAATATTACATAAACTTGATACTCCGGAAAATAACGTTTGTATTGAATGCCTTAAGGGAAAATTTACAAATAGTACAAACAAAAATGAATCCTCGAGAGCTACAAAAGTCTTAACTAATTCATACGGACATACGTGGACCGTTCCCTACCCCTTCATGGAACGGACAAACATATTTCATTACGTTCATAGACGACTTCTCTCGTTATGGATACATTTATTTACTTCATGAAAAGTCTCAATCATTGGACGTTTTCAAGTCTTTTAAAACCGAAGTTGAAAAACAACTTGAAAAGACTATTAAGAATGTTAGATCCGATCGCGGTGAATACTACTGGCCGAATGACGGCTCGGGAGAACAACGTCCGGTCCTTTTGCTCGCTATTTAGAAGAGTGTGGGATTGTCCCTCACTACACCATGCCGTGGACACCTAGCATGAATGGTGTAGCCGAGAGACGTAATAGAACCCTTAAGGATATGGTAAGAAGTATGGCTTCTTGTACTTCTTTACCTCACTCATTATGGGGCGATGCTTTGAAAACCGCAGCCTACCTTCTTAATAGAGCTCCTTCAAAAGCTACTAGCAAAAACCCCTTATGAATTATGGACCGGTAAGAAACCGTCCCTTAATCATCTTCATGTTTGGGGTTGTCCCTAAGCTAGGCCTTATAAACCTAACGAAGGAAAGTCAGACGCTAAGACAGCTTAGTAGTTATTTTGTAGGGTATTCTCAAAGATCTAGGGGGTATAAATTCTATGACCCTAAAACTAGAATCTTTTTCGAGACGGGAAATGCTAGGTTCTTTGAGGATGTTGAATTTAGAGGGGAAAATTTGAATAGTAATTTTGAATTTGAAGAAATAGAAGAGGAATTCGTTTCTATACCTTCTTCCTATAGTTCCTATCGAAAATCAAGCAACAGTGCTCGAAATTCGACAAGAACATAATATTCAAAATGACGTTAATTCTCCTATTAATGAACAACATGAAAATGTTGATGAGGAAATTCAACACCTCAAAATCAAGAAGAACCGGTGCCATTAAGAAGATCTAATAGAGCAAGAAGGAGCGCTATACCGGATTATTATGATATATATCTTGCCTAGAATGAGGAACCGTTAGGTTTAGTGGGAGATGAGCCAATCACCTTCCATGAAGCCATTAGTGGTCCAAATTCTCATAAGTGGATTGATGCCATAAATGAAGAGTTGAAATCCATGAATGACAATAACGTTGGGATCTTGTCCCATTACCTAAGAATGTGAAACCCATCGGATGTAAATGGATCTTTAAGACCAAAAGGGATTCACAAGGTAATGTGGAAAGACATAAGGCCTGCCTTGTCGCTAAAGGATTTACTCAAAAAGAAGGCATTGATTACAAAGAAACATTTTCACCGGTGATCCTCTAAAAATGCTTTTAGAATTATTATGGCTTTAGTGGCACATTTTGACCTCGAGCTTCACCAAATGGATGTAAAGACAGCTTTTCTCAACGGTGACATTGAGGAAACTATCTATATGAAGAAAAACCAAATGGTGATCGATTCTGATCAAACTAGTCAACTAGTTTGTAAACTCAAGAAATCCATTTACGGGCTCAAGCAAGATCTCGTCAACGGTACTTTAAAATTTAACCAAGTTATTCTTTCATTCGGTTTTGAAATGAATCTTCGTGAAGATTGTGTGTACCATAAGTTCGTGGGAGTAGATTTATATTTTTGGTCTTGTATGTGGATGACATTTTACTTGCAAGTAATGATAAGGACCTTCTTAAGGAAACTAAGAAATTTCTCTCAAACAAATTTGAGATGAAAGATTTTGGAGAAGCTTATTTTGTATTAAGAATCCAAATACATCGTGATCGCTCACGGGGTATGTTAGGATTATCACAAAAGAGCTATATATATAAGGTATTACAATGGTTTAGCATAGAAAATTGTAAACCACATGACACCCCGGTCTCTAAGGGAGATAAGTTCAGCTTAAAGCAATGTCCTAAAAATAATCTTGAATCCAAGTATATGGAAAATATCCCTTACGCATCGGCAGCTAGGAAGCCTAATGTATGCTCAAGTCCGTACTCGCCTGCATCTTGCCTTTATTGTTGGCATGCTTGGGCGATATCAAAGCAATCCGGGAAGAGAACATTGGGTCGCAGCCAAAAGAGTGATGAGATACTTACAAAACACGAAGAACTACATGCTTACATATACAAAGTCGGATCATCTTGAGATCATTGGTTTTTCCGATTCTGACTTACTGGATGCCAAGATAGTCGCAAATCGACATCGGTTATGTCTTCACTGGCCGCTGGAGCGATATCTTCGAGAAGTGCCAAGCAAACATTAGTTACTACTTCCACCATGGAAGCCGAATTTGTTGCTTGCCATGAGGCATCCAATCAAGCTATACGGCCGCGTCAAATTCATCAAGGGCGGATTTGTCAAAGGTAAGTTGAAAGACCGCTTAAGTTATATTGTGACAATCGGGCCGCGGTATTGTATTCCAACAACAACAAGAGTTCATCTAAATCTAAGCATATAGATATTAAGTTTCTTGTCATGTGAGAGAAAGAGTACAAAATGAACAAATAGAAATAGAACTTATTGGTACAAACTCCATGTTAGCTGATCCATTTACTAAGGGGTTATCTCCTTTAGTATTTCACGAGCATGTTGCTCATATGGGTGTAATGACTTTTGATAATGCCTAAATCAGTGGGAGTTTTAAATGTTTCTATTTCCTTGTATTGTTTTCATTTAAATTGATCTCATTTGGTTAAAGTAGGACTAGTTGGAGAATATATATATACATTCTTCATATATATTCATTAATTTTCCATGCTACATATCTATACTTTATCTATGTCATTTAGTTGGATATATATATGTGATTAATGTGGGTTTAGTTGCGAATCAATTACAACGAATGCCCCTTTAGTCCTTATACTTATATGACTAATGGACGGGATTGATTTCGAATGACAACAAAGTGCACATAAGGGTTGTCATTTGTGTTATAAATATGATTGAAGTAATTTATTAAGTGAAGGTATATGTTATAATAATCCAAGTGGGAGATTGTAAGAACATGGATTAATGTAACATATAAATACTTAATAATATAATGATCAATATTATAATATATGGTATAAAGTATAGAACTCTAAATAATATGTAGAATTCCATAATATAAGTATACCATTAAATGATGGGCATAATGGTAATATCTTATATATCAATAGGTGTAGTCCCTAAATGAAGTGCCCCTTAGATTCCTATATAAAGGCCTATCCATCAAGCCTATGAATCACTAGTTGTTTATATTCTCATTTAGTCAATACTCTTCCTAAGTACTTGAAGATCAAAGAGAGTAAAGGGCACTCATCATTTAGAAGATCTATTCCTCCATAATTTAAAGTATATCTTCTTACTTCATTCTCTTTATTCAAGAACAAGAACAAGACTAAAGAACAAACATGGAATCACAAGGTAATTACACGCTTCCGTCTTTCTTTCTTCTTTCTTAAATCTAAGAATGATAAATTGGTCATTACACGGATCGTTTAATGTTCCAACAGGACATGCAAGTTAAGTGTTTGTTATTGTCTTCAAAAGAAGATAAATTTTGACTTAGATGCGTCTATCTCAATTTATTATTTGGCAAATAATTTATTTCAAAAAAAAAAAAAAAAAAAAAAAAAAAGAATTTTGGCAACTATAGAAGTTTAACCAAATTATACATATCTTAACTAATTAGCTAGTATTCATTTGTAAATTTAAAATTCTTAATTTTAATTTGTAAAGAAATACAAACATTTATGAATGTAACTTCATTTCATTAAAATGCGGTCTTTTTCGATATAAAAATTGAGGTTCAAACTTTTTTTGTTTGCAAACATTTACATATACAAATATTTTTAAAAAAATTGGGCCAAAATTTAAACATTCAATCAATCAAACTAAAATTTTGTGAGCATTTTGTACCATCAATATTATTCAATTTATGTGCTTGCTAATGATGATTTAAGGATTTTTGTTCAAAAAAATATATGATAGATTTGAGAGGAAATGTTCAAGCTTATACTCTCGAGCATTATATATACTCCCTCCGTCCCAATAAGTGCTTCACCCTTTTGGTGACACAAATATTAAGAAAATGAGTGAAAAAAATATTTGTGGAGTGTAATTTGAAAATATGAGAGATAATTAGTGAAGGAAATAGTAAATTTAAAACGTGTTGTGAGTGTAATAGTGAATTAGGTAAGAGAATAAGTTAAAAATAGTAAAGATTTTTTGTCATTAAAAAGGAAAAGTTGAAGTGTCTTCTAACGAACTAACATCCTTTGCGTGAATTAGCGTAATGCCATCAGTGCATTTATCGAGACGGAGGGTAATAATCTTATAAAGAGAATCAATAGTGTATACGAAGTAATAATTTTGGTATTCACGCCAAAAATAAGAACTTGGTTAGTTTTTCTCATTTTTGGTTCACGCCAAAAATGAAAAATATAAATCAACAATACCGGTGGAAATAAATGATTTTAAAAGATACTCCTTCCGTCCGCAGAAAAGTGTTTAAACAAAATCTTACAATAATTATAAAAAGAGAAAAGAATTACAATATATTGAAATAATTTCTACAAACGTAAAATTAAACAAATGAGAAAATCGTAAGTGGATCGTTTATGTTGTCCGAGTCATGTTGTAACACATTCTCCTTAACACAAATTCGCCACCTCACCGAGCCAGTGTCTTAACGTTGTTTTCAACGTTCGCCTGAGGATAAAACGGACGAACTGCAGGACTATTGTTGCAAACTAGAATCTCCGACGAATCTCACTATGCTTGGACAAAATCACCATGGATAAATTTATAGAAGGTCAAAAAAGAAGATGAACAAATTGCAAAGGAGAGCAGAAGATTGATGAATTTTTTTTTTTTTTTTTGTGGTTTCTCTAGTTATAGCTTCAATAACCATGTGATGAATCCCCAATTAATCATTTAATTAATATGGGAGTTATTACCTTGTATTTAAGGGGTTTATTTCCACACTTTGTAACTCATAATACAAAAGTAATGATCCATATTAATCCTTAATTAATATAGGAATCATGGGATATCAATAGTGGTGTTAAATTATAAAATTTACACTTTCAACCCACCAACTTTGAGTTATCATATCTTTTTCATCCAATCGAAAATTGAACATATAGATATACCATTTCAAGAAAGAATCGTTGCATGATTCCATTATTGAGCTCTTTGGAATGATCTTTGTGTAAAGAGACCATTAAAAGTAAGAATAATTTTATCTTGAAAAATGACACTTGAAAACTAGTAGATTTACAATATGTTGAAATACAAATTGCAACGTAAACATAAACGAGGAGAAACCGTAGGAGAAAATTTGTTTGAAAATCTTCTTGATGTTGCCCAAGTCATGTGTGACACACTCTATTTAAGACAAATTCGCCCCTCACCGAGTTGTGATTGAGGTTGTTTTGGACGTTCGCCTTACAGGATAGAACGAACGGGTCAGACTATTTTTGCAGACTAGAATCTCCGGCGAATCTCATTATGCTTGGACAAAATCATCATGAATAAATTTCTTGTAGGCCAAAGAAAGAAAATGAACAAATTGCAAAGGGGAGGAAGAAGATTGATGGAAAAAGTTGTTTTCATTTTTTGTGGGTTTCTCTAGTTATAGCTTCAATAACCATGTGATGAATTTCCAATTAATACATGTATTAATATGAGAGTCATTACCTTATATTCATGAAGTTTAATTTCACACTTTGTAACCCCTTTAATCCCAAGGTAATGCTGATCCACTATTAATCTCTTATTGAGCCAATCTAGGAAATCATGGAAAGTTCAATAGTGTCGTTGCCAAATTCTAAAATTTACACTTTCATAACCCACCAACTTTGAGCTATCATATCTTTCTCTATCCAACAATCTCCTCACATGAAGAGGAGAATTGATAACGAAGTTCGAGTGATAGAGTGTCGACAAACGAAACTTGCATACGATAGGTGTGCGGAATGCCCACTTGAACCTTCGCTCCGTACAAGCATATTTACTCTAACTTCGCAAGTCGATATACGCGATGCCCTTCCCGAATCACGTTATGCTTTTTGTGTAGCCGATCATATACTGTCTTCGACACAAAGTATCGTCATAACATAGCTTTTCAATTATCATAAAAGCTGATGTTCATTCATGGCTATCTAAACATTTTGCACAGTTCTCAATGAGTAGGGTTTCTAAGAATTGAGCCTTACACAATTCTCCTCGAGAAGCGGCCCCACTTCTCTCTCACGCATAGGTGATCAGTTCTTAAAAGGCAACCGTACTTACCCCGCTCAAATTTTCGACGCTGCATGAATCATTAAAAGCCATAGGCTTATTCTTGCCTCTTTCGGGATGTCACTAATAGGAATGAACTTGGGGTTAATTCCCCCATATGTGACGCTACAAGTCTTTTATAGGCAGGTTAGGTGGTCCCATTGAATCTAGTTCTTGAAATCTACAATCACGTGTTTAACTTTTAAAAGGCTTAAGTCCCATTCCCCTCCGAATTTATAACTAACTCTCAAATTATAACTCCTTTGAATAACGGATCTTTCGTTTATCATTTTGACCTCCACATCAGTCAAATTAGTTGATAGGAAGTAGTTATCTAATGGTATTATGTCTTAAACTTATATATGTCTAGACTACCATTACACACATTTATATATGTCTTTTTAAATCATAAATTTACTTTATCAATATACCATCTTACCTAACACAAGCTTTATCTATTTGATAATTATTAACTCAAATTCATTTAAATCTCAAATTATTTCATATTGATCTTCTCTTCAAAATTTCAAAAAATATCCACCTAACTCAATGACTTGCTTCTTAACACACGAGTCCATTAGTTTTCATTGAATTTGAATCTAATAGTATCTGGAAATTGACTGAAGAATTTTTCTTAGTTAACATATCATTTTTGGATTTAATCTTAACAAAGTGACGTAGTCACTTTTGTTTTAAATCCACACAAATCAAACATTTCGATGTCGTTATCTTAATACTTATCTCCAAGTCATACAATGACTTTACAAACTAGCACATTTTCCTCTGATTGGTTTCATTTCTTGAACCGTTTCAATACTTTGATCTATTTAATTTAAAGTATAATTTATTTACTTCCAGTGAATTTGACATCAATACTTGATTTTCATTGGATTTTATTTTCTTTTGATTTATATATATTCAAACTTATTGAATCATATATAATAAACCTAATATACACAATCAAGTTATGAACATAACTCTTGAAACATAATCCACCATTTAGTAACCAGAATTCAATTTATTTGCTAATTGGACTTGCTAGTTTGTGAAACACCTCACATTCACAAGTGTACGTAGGCCTACGTTTCCATATTTAATATGGGACATCTCGATTGTTTTTTGGGAAACCTAACCTCTACAAAAAGTGTAATTATTTTCCAAAGTATACTCACCCCCACATTTTCGGGTAGTCCTAAAATTAACAATAATGTCAATTTTCATTATTAATACCATTTGATCATGGTGTACATTATGAACACTTTGTTTCGTTGCTCATGTAAACAAACCTCTAGGGTTGTTATATATAAATTTCCTCTTCTAAATCTACATTTAGAAAAGTTATTTACATCAATTTGATGTATTTCAAATTACGCTACAAAGAATTGCAAATACAAATCTTTATTCTCTTGATGAGAGAATAAGTATAAAAGTAATCAAGGTTTTATGGAGATGAAGATAAAATTTTCTGAACAAAACAGCTTTTGAAAGATTTTTTTTGAACACATATAATGAACTAAAGAATGAACATCAAGGATGTTGCGACGATTATGTAAAATAGTTGTGGTGAATCCACTTTCTAGTGTTTATACAATGGGTGATATATATATCTCGTTTATGGTTCATGAGAATCATAGTGAGCAAAAATTGAATAGTTCGTTGGAACTATGGTGAGAAGATAATCTTAAAAGATATCGTCTTTAACATTGCATTTTATCAATGATATATTGACAAAGATAATAGGGTTTCTTGAAATGAGTTGTTAAATCCTATTATTGTCATTAGTGACAAAGTCACAAAGATAAAAATAATAGAGCTTATTGAAAGAAGTTGTCAATTCTATTGTTGGAACATTGACAAATGTCATAAGAACTAAATCTATAGGGTTTTGTGTAAAAAGTTGTTAAAATCTATTGGGGAATATGTGGCTAATGTTATAAAGATAAAAAAAAAACAGGACTTCTTGAAGGAAGTTGTTAAATCTTATTGTTGTTGATGATGACAAATGACACAAAATATTTAGAAGGAAGATTTATAAAAGAAATTGTGTATTATGTAAATGAGAATGTGACTTTCTCTAATTTAGAGGTACTACAAGATGAGATCTTCAATGTTTTGAAATAATTAACCTTTAACTATAATTCCATTAAGAAATTTATAGATTTATAAATATGAGTGATTATAAGAAATAAATTGTGTTAAGATTTCTATTTTGCCATTTTGAACCTCCCATATAAAATTTATACTATTTATCAGAATACCACAATACATAATACGTAACTGCCTTGGCCCAAACATCTTTTTGGCGTAAGATATATATAACATATATACAAATTACATCAAGACCCTTAAACATATTGGTTTGTACAATTATATATATAACTTTTCTCTAACACTCTCTCTCAGGTTGGAGCATAAATATCACGCATGCTCAACTTGGTACAAATAAACCTTAGCATGTTCACATTCAACGACTTAGTAAACACATCTGCAAGTTGATCTTCAGTTTTAACATAATTCATAACAATTACCTTCTCTTGAACTTTCTCTCAAACAAAATGGCAACCCATCTCTATATGCTTTGTTCGCTCATGAAAATTTGGATTTAAAGCAATGTGAATAGCTGCTTAAATATCACACCTTAATTGCACAGGCAACGAATCATAAATGCTAATTTCAGTTAGCAGTTGACGAATCCACACAAGTTCATATGTCGCGTGAGCCTTTGCCCTATATTCCGACTCATCACTTAATCTAGACACAACAGACTGTTTCTTACTCTTCCAAGAAACCAAGTTGCCTCCAACAAAAATGCAATATCCAGTAGTAGTCCTCCTATCCGAAGGGAACCCGCCAATCAAAGCATCTACAAGCCCATTTACTCCCACGCGTCCATGACCACCGTATAACACACCTTTCCCTGAGCTCCTTTTATATACCGAAGAATTCTAACATTAGCATCCCAATGAATACTATGTGGTGAAGACATAAACTGACTAACCGTACTAACTGCAAATGCAATATCTGGTCGCGTTACAGCCAAATAATTCAACTTCGTAACAAGCCGACAGTATCTCTTTGGATTAGCAAATTTATTGTCACCCTCAGCTGTAAGTTTCAGATTCGGATCCATTAGAGTCTTGAAAGTTTTTGCGCCTAATAATCCTGCCTTACTCAATAAGTTAAGCACATATTTTCATTGAGACAAGAAGATGCCTCATTTAAAACGAGCAACCTCAATATCCAAAAAATATTTAAAACTACCCAAATTTTTAGTTAGAAATTTTTGTTGCAGAAACATATTTAACTTACTAATACTTACATTATCACCGCCAGTAATGACGATATCATCTACATACACAACCAGTAAAATGCAACCTGTACTCCCCTGTCGATAAAATACGAAGTGATCCCTATGACTGTAGGAATATTTCTATTCCATTAATTCCAAAGCACTCAAGCCTAGATTAGGAAGAGAATAAAAGATGAATGCGGAAGCGTATACCTGATAAATTCATCTTGTATCTTTATGTTGTTCTTGCAAGGAAGGTAGAGAAGAAGAAGAAAATGAAGGAGGGAGATGTAGATCTTCTAGATGATTAATGCCTTCTCTTGTGCTCAGATTATGTAGAGAGTATAAAAGAATATGTAGTATTTTCTAGGCTGATGGTATGCCCATATATATAGAAAAACAATGGAACCTCATCTAGGGACTACACCCTTTCACTTAAGCGGTGTGAAATTACCATTCTGTCCATCACAAATAGGTAATTTCCACCTAAGAAATTCTACACATTTAATTAATATTCTATACTTTACAATAAGATTATATTTATGATTTATACATGTACGTCTACTTGTCACATACTCCCTCCGTCCACTTACTTACTTCACACTTTCTATTTTGGGCGTTCAAATACATACTTCACACTTTGTTTTTTTACTTAAAATGGAATTTTTTTATCACTATTCCCTCCACTCATTCTCTCTCCTACATTATTTTAATACTCACAACACCCTTATAATTTACTATTCCCTCCACTCATTATCTCTCCTATTTTACTTTTACACTCACAACATTTATATCATTATTTTTTTTCTTAATCCCCGCGTAAACAGTAACTGTGAACTAACTAAGTGGACGGAGGGAGTATATTTATTAAGTATACACATTTTGCAATCCATGTTCTAACAATCTCCCACTTGAATTGCCCAAACATGTGTTTATACTATAACAAACCCTCATAAAATCATATTTACAATGTAAATGACAATCCAATGTGCACTTTATTGTCATCCAAAACAATCTCGTTCATTAGTCTTACAAGTATAGGGACTAAAGGGCAGTCGTTGTAATTGATTCGCAACTAAACCCACATTAATCACATATATATGTTCAACTAAATGACATAGATTAAGTATAAATGTGTAGCATGGAAAACTTAATGAATATATTAAAGCATGTATATATATTCTACCAACTAGTCATATTTAACCGAATGAGATCAATTTGAATAAAACAAATAGCAAATAAATCACAACACAAACTCCCACTATATTAAACATTATCAAAAGTCGTTACACCCATATGAGCAATGTGCTCGTGAAACACTAAAGGAGATAACGCTTTAGTAAACGGATCCGCTAACATGGAATTTGTTCCTATAAGTTGAATATCTATTTGTTCATTTTGTACTATTTCTCTTACAACAAGAAACTTAATATCTATATACTTAGATTTAGATAAACTCTTGTTGTGTTAGAATACAACACTGCTACCCGATTGTCACAATATAACTTGAGCGGTCTTTTAACACCTTTGGCAATTTGCAGTCCCTCAATAAATTTACACAGTCATATAGCTTGATTGGATGCTTCGTAGCAAGCAACAAATTCGGCTTCCATAGTAGAGGAAGTCACAAGTGTTTGCTTGGCACTTCTCCAAGATATCGCTCCACCGGATAATGTGAAGACGTAACCGGATGTCGATTTTTGACTATCTTGGCATCCAGCAAAATCGGAGTCAGAATACCCAACAATCTCAAGATGATCCGATTTTGTATATGTAAGCATGTAGTCGTTAGTGTTTTGTAGGCATCTCATCACTCTTTTGGCTGCAACCCAATGTTCTTTTCCCGGATTGCTTTGGTATCCACCAAGCATCCCAACAATAAATGCAAGGTCTGGACGAGTACAGACTTGCGCATACATTAAGCTTCCTACTGCCGATGCATAAGGGATATTTTCCATATACTTGGATTCAAAATTATTTTTAGGGCATTGCTTCAAACTGAATTTATCTACTTTAGAGACAGGGGTGTCATGTGGTTTACAATTTTTCATGCTAAACCTTTGTAATACTACCTTCTCTATATAGCTCTTTTGCGATAATCCCAAAATACCTCGTGACCGATTACGATGAATTTGGATTCTCAATACAAAAGATGCCTCACCACGATCTTTCATCTCAAATTTGTTTGAAAGAAATTTCTTAGTTTCCTTTAGAAGGTCCTTATCATTACTAGCAAGTAATATATCATCCACATATAAGATCAAAAATATAAATCTACTCCCACTGAACTTATGGTATACACAATCTTCACCAAGATTCATTTCAAAACCAAATGAAAGAATAATTTGATTAAATTTTAAATACCATTGACGAGAAGCTTGCTTGATGTCATAAATGGATTTCTTAAATTTACAAATTAATTGATTAGTTTGATCTGAATCAGTCACCATTTATGGTTTCTTCATATAGATAGTTTCCTCAATGTTGCCATTGAGAAAAGCTGTCTTTACATCCATTTGATAAAGCTCAAGGTCATAATGTGCTACTAGTGCCATAATGATCCTAAAATCATTTTTAGAGGATAGCGGAGAAAATGTTTCTTTATAATCAATGCCTTTCTTTTGAGTAAATTCCTTAGCGACAAGATGAGCCTTATATCTTTTCAAATTACCTTGTGAATCCCTTTTGGTCTTAAAGACCCATTTACACCCAATGGGCTTTACATTTTTAGGTAATGGGACAAGATCCCAAACGTCATTGTCTTTCATTGATTTTAACTCTTCATTTATGGCATCGATCCATTTATGAGAATTAGGACTATTAATGGCTTCATGGAAGGTGAGCGACTCATCTCCCACTAAACCTAACGGTTCCTCATTCTCGACAAGATACACATCATAATAATTCGGAATTGCGCTCCTTCTTGCTTTATTAGATCTCCTTAAGGGCACCGATTCATCTTGATTTTGAGGTTGTTGAATTTCCTCATCAACATTTTCATGTTGTTCAACATTTATAGGAGGATCTACATTGTTTTGAATTATATGTTCTTGTTGAAAATCAGGTACAAGTACTTAATTTTCAATAGGAACTATAGGGAGAGGCATATAGACGGATTCCTCCTCCTCTTCAAATTCAAAACTATTATTCCCAATTTCCCCACTAAATTCAACATCCTCAACGAACCTAGCATTTTCCATTTCGAAAAAAGTTCTAGTTTTCGGGTCATAAAATTTATATCCCCTAGATCTCTCAGCATACCCTACAAAATTGCTACTAATGGTTTTTGGGTCCAGTTTGCCCTCATTAGGCTTATAAGGCCTAGCTTCTGCTGGACAACCCCATACATAAAAATGATTTAGGGACGGTTTCTTATTCGTCCATAATTCGTAAGGAGTTTTATCGGTAGCTTTTGAAGGTGCTCTATTGAGAATATAAGCTGCGGTTTTTAATACATTTCCCCATAATGAGTGAGGTAAAGAAGTCTCTCCGCTACACCATTCATGCTAGGTTTGCCCGACATGGTGTAGTGAGGGACGACCCCACACTCTTCAAGATAGCGAGCAAAAGGACCCGGGCGTTGTTCACCCGAACCGTCATTCCGACCGTAGTATTCACTACCACGATCGGATCTAACATTCTTAATAGTCTTGCCAAGTTGATTTTCAACTTCTGCCTTGAAAGACTTGAAAACGTCCAATGATTGAGACTTTTCATGAAGTAAATAAATGTATCCATAACGAGAGTAATCATCTATGAACGTAATGAAATATTGTTGACCATTCTATGAAGGGGTAGTGAATGGTCCACAAATATTCGTATGAATTAGTTCTAAGACATTTGATGCTCTCAATGATTCAAATTTTCCTTTGGAGTTTGTAAATTTTCCTTTTAGGCATTCAATACAAAAGTTTCTATCCGGAATATCAAGTTTGTTTAAGATTTCCTCCGACACAAGCTTGTCAATTCTCCTTTTGGAGATATGACCCCAACAACCTATGCGCCATAAGGTATAAGAATTTTCACTTGAAAACTTTCGTTTTGTGCCTCTAGTTTTGGTTTCATTATTATGAGACTCATTTATTGTCTTGATTGTGTCAAGTAAATAAAGATTATCGATATATGACAAAGTACTAGTACCGACAAGCTTGGAATTAAAATAAAGATCACATTTATTATTACCAAAAGAACAAGAGTAACCTTCCTTGTCCAAAACTGTGATAGATATTAAATTCCATCTAAAGGACGGTACAATGAATGTATTATTTAATACAAAATAATAGCCATTACTTAACATTAATCTAAAAGTCCCTATGCCTATAACTTCAGCCGGATTTCCAGCGCACATACAGATGTATCTCTCATCTTCACTGGGGATTCGGTAGTTTAAGTAACCCTGCATACATGAACTAATGTGAGTTGTTGCACCAGAATCCAACCACCACGTATATGAAGGAATTGAAACCAAATTTGCCTCAGTACAAACAAGACCAAATGACATACCTTTCTTAATTCGCCATTTGCAATACTTAGGGCAATCGTTCTTCATGTGAGTAAGGTCCTTGCAAAAGAAGCACTTCTTAACTTTATGATCATTTGATGATCCCTTATGCATCTTATTTGCAACCGCAAATACAATATCTTTACCTCTTCTCTTAGTCCCATGAGAAGAAGTAGATGCTAAGTGAGCACTTTCTGGCTTAAGATGTTTCATTCTATCCTCCTCTTGTGTCACTTGTGAAATCAATTCATTAATATTCCACTTATCCTTTTGACAATTATAGATCACTTCAAAGTGACCAAACTGAGGAGGAAGAGAGATCAAAACTAAGTGCACGAGTAAATCTTCCGATATCTCTAACTTAAGTGCCCTTAGTTTTGTTGACAAATGAAACATTTCAAGAATGTACTCCTGAAGATTTCCATTACCCTTGTACCTCATGGAAACAAGCTTCCTCAGAGAGGCACTTATTTCCGACTTTTCGCTTTTCTTAAAGCGTTCCTCAAGGGTATCAAGAAAATCCTTAGCATTTCCATTCTCAGAGACACTGTCTAAAAATGTCTCTGGAACGGCATTTTTCATGATCATTAGGCTTACGTTGTTGGACCGTTCCCATTGCTCAACATTTTTCCGCTCTACAGCGGTACTTTCAGTAGTGAGAGCAGCGAGACTTGGTTCCCTTAATGCAAGATCAATATCCATACAGCCTAAGATCATAGTAATCTTATTTTTCCAAGTTTTAAAATTAGTCCCATTAAGCATCAGTACATTATTCATTGCAGTAGTTATAGACGAAGCGTTTATCATATCTGTTGGGTAAGAACGAAGAATGAATATAAAACATGTATTAGAAACTACATAATGAATAAAGTGATTTTATCAATGAATTCCATCAAAAATATAATTAACATGACATCAAACTATCTTTGGACTATGAATTGACTCATAAATGATCTTAAGGTAATCAAGAAAATTAAACAATGTCTTAATTAAATACCTAACCTTCCTTTGGACCGATTTAAGTACTTAAAAGACAACCTAATATTTTCTTTACTTGTTACCAAATGAATGTATAAATTTTGTCAAATAAACGATCTTCTTTGGAAAATTCAATTTATTCACATATTAAAATATACATTCAACACTTTACAACTTCGGATCTAAACAACGTAAATCACTTTGGCGACAATATTGTTTAGAAATGTATGAAATTGTTAAGCATATAATTAATCACAAAGATGAAAAGTTTGAAAATATATGTTTTTGCTCAAGAAAAATGAAGAGAAAAGTTGAATCTGCAGGTGCACGACTGTGCAAGTTATAATGCACGGCCGTGCAAACACTGTTCCAGAAAATCCAAATTTTCAATTCAGGTGGTGCACGGCTGTGCAAGTTTATAACGCACGACCGTGCAAACACTGTTCCAAAATACTCATCAACAATCTGCACAATGGTGCACGGTCGAGCAGAGAAAAAATGCACGGCCGTGTAAGCAGATCTGCACGACCATGCAACATATAATGCACGACCGTGCCAAATGAACAGTCTTGCTTGAACCATTGCACCTTTTGATGAATTTTTATGCCTTTTGAGCCAAAACTTCAATCATTTTCCAGATTTTAAACTAGATTATCCAGCATGGTTATGCCTTTTGGAATACTCTTGTAACATAGACATGAATACACAAGTAGACCCAACACGGTCATGCGTAATGCTCTGTTGTGTCAATGGGATAATCTTGTAATATTCATAGTCCCTTTAGATGAATTTTACATATTTTAATCTGGACAAAATTATTAACACTCTAGAAACGAATTAGAGCATTTGAACAACATCATAATGAAGGATTTCAACATAATTATGAATCAAAGTAAAGCAAACATATGCTAATGAATTCAAACTTAATCCAGATCTTGAAAGGCTCTGATACCAATTGTAGGAAGATTTCTATTCCATTAATTCCAAAGCACTCAAGCCTAGATTAAGAAGAGAATAAAAGATGAATGCGGAAGCGTATACCTGATGAATCCATCTTGTATCTTTATGTTGTTCTTGCAAGGAAGGTAGAGAAGAAGAAGAAAATGAATGAGGGAGATGTAGATCTTCTAGATGATTAATGCCTTCTCTTGTTCTCAGATTATGTAGAGAGTATAAAAGAATATGTAGTATTTTCTAGGCTAATGGTATGCCCATATATATAGGAAAATTTATTGCCACCCTCAACTGTAAGTTTCAGATTCGAATCCATGAGAGTCTTGAAAGGTTTTGCGCCTAATAATCCTGCCTTACTTAATAAATTAAGCACATTTTCTTTGATACAAGAAGATGCCTCATTTACAATGAGCAACATCAAAAAATATTTCAAACTACCCAAGCATTTAGTTTGAAATTTCTGTTGAAGAAACATCTTTAACTTTCTAATACCTACCCGGAATATGATCAAAATGGATACGAAAAGTAATGATCGAGAACGGAGAGGCAAAGAAAGAAAGAATGGAAATTACAGAAGCACAAAGTTGAATATGACCATATCATTCATTACCATTGGATATTAATCGTCGAAATCTTTGCAACCATATACGACACGTCTTAATTGGAGATCGTATAAAAATGTTATGACGTCCGAAAGTTTGCCGAGGAAATCGCCGAATCACGAGGAGCGACCGCCCCCAAAAGGAAGGAGCGTCCTCCCCAAAAATGGCAGAAACTTAGTGCGACCGCCCCCCTCTAAGGGTGCGGTCGCCCTCCCCAAGATAGTCGCAAAAACTGCAAAAATCCATCGCAAAACCCCTATCCCATATTCCGTCGCAAATTCCGTGGTAACTTTATACTCCATTTTGGTGGCAGATTATGTGGCAGAATTCCAACAGCATTTAGACTCCTTTTCATTTTTGGATTTTGACCTAGTTTCCTAATTTTTGATCCACCTCTTTCACCCTAGTATATAAATATCACCTCTAGCCATATCTTATGATCTCTTCTTCTCTCTTAACATATATTGCAATTAGATTATGGTTTTTATTATTTGAAGATTAAAGATTCAAGGTTTTATGATTTTGTTTAATGGCCCTTCAAGGCTAAATTCTTGATTCGTGTATTAAGTAATTTACAATTGAATTTTTATGCTATTGATTTAATTCTTCCTATCACTTTTCCATTCTTATTTTTCTCAACATTTTTCAAGATCATTATTAGGCTTCAATTGTATGATTAAGATACTTTTTGCTTTTGAATCTATTTGGGTTTAAATCGTTTCACTCACATGGATGTTCTTATGATTTAAATTGAATTTCTTGAATGCTTGTATTGACTTCACGTAAGGTATAAACAAGATAGAGATATTAGAGTTTTAATGTTTTTATCGACTTCACGGATGATATTAACATCTTAACTTTATATTTTTTGTGAATCATTGAATGAAATTAAATTCTTTTTACATGATTTAAATAGCATAAATAGACAATTGTTATCATCCCAAATCCATGAATCACTTGCTTTACTTGATTTCTTTAATTGTTTTATTTTGCTTTCTAAGATTAATAATTCTTCAAACAAACAAACATCCTTTTTTGTTAATGTTCTACACGAATAAAATATACTTGTTCCACACTCGTCTCTGTGGATTCGACCCTTGCATGAGTGAATATTACTACATTAGTAACTAGTACGCTTGCTAGATATTTATAATTAGAGTAAGATGCCTTCCATCAAAAGGCGAGCCTTAAGACGAGCCAAGGTTTCATTTGGATTTACCTTTACAAAGTATACCATTTACATCCAATCACATGTTTACATGACGGTAATGGAACCATATCCCTTGTCAGATTATGCAAAAGAGCATCCATCTCCTCATGCACGGCTTTCTTCCAGTCAGGATTATCTACTGCTTCAGACACAGACTTAGGAATAGTATAATACTCAAGGTGATTAACAAACGCACAATTCTTAGGAGATTAACGATAATAACTAACAAAGTTAGAAATAGGATTTAAGGTACAACTATGTTTACCTTCCTAAGAGCAACCGGAAATGAAGATCAGACGAAGGATCATGCAACAATGAGACTGGCTTAGTAGAGGGAGAATCACGAGGAACATTCCTGTCAGGACTCGATTTACGAGTGTAAACATGCTCAATAAGAGGCCGAACCATTTGTTGAGTGCCAAGAGATTCAGACTGCATAACTCGATAAACTAGAAAGTCTCGACCGGAGGTGCACTAGAGGTAGGGTAAAACGATGTAAACTCATGAAACGTAACATCGCTAGAAATCAGATATCGATTCAAGTGTGGAGAAAAACAACTATATCCTTTCAGAGTACGAGAGTAACCTTAGAATATACACTTTAGTGTCCAAGTATATAACTCGGTAATACTCGAACGGTGATCACGAACAAAACAAACATATCCAAATATCTTAGGAGAAACACTGTATAGAGACCGAGAGGGGAACAAAACATGATATGGAATCTATCTGTGAAGTACGGAAGAAGGCATTCTATTAATAAGATGACAAGCAGTTATGATGGCATCGGCCCAAAAATGTTTCAAAACATGCATTTTCGGGCAACTTCCAATAAATTACGGTTTTTCTCTCAGCTACCCCATTACGTTGAGGTGTATCAGTGCACGATGATTCATGTATCATGCCACGGGAAGCCATAAATTTAGAATACACATTAGAATAGTACTCTTGAGCATTGTCACTACGAAGAAGTTTAACACGTAAACTAAATTGATTTTCAATTTCAACACAAAACTCAGAAAAGATATCAAATAACTCAGAGAACGATTTTTTATTAAATATATCTATGTAACACGAGAATAATCATCCCCAAAAGCTAACCCACTTTGGAAACAACAAGACAAGGACCCCAAATATCTAAATGTACGACATCATATGGGGCATCTAGCCTTTTATTAATTCTAGGAAAACAAGAAATACGATGGTGCTTTGCGAGTTGACACCTATTGCACTCAAGACTAGACAAAGAGGATAGACTATGCTGTGCAATCGCAGCAGAAGCTATTGACAAAAACCAAGAACACACACACAAGCAATTGAGAAATTGAAAGAGAAAAGAGATGGAATTGTTTGGGGTTTTGAACTACTACCTCTGTATTATTATGTGCAATAATCTCCTACAGTTACATAGGGTTACAATCTATTTATATTAGAATCAAACCCTAGCCCAACTAAGACTAAATAACACAAAAGCCCGCAATTCCAAAACCCCCCGCTGGCCTTGAGGCGCCCGCCTCGGCATACCCTAGGCGCCCGCCTCGGCATACCCCAGGCGCGCGCCTGGCGACGCCAAACCACGACCACAGCTACTGCCTTCGATGCGTCCACCTCGCCTATACCATGCGGCCGACTCAAAGCTTCACTTCACGGCCCCCAGCTTCGGCCTCCCAGGCACCCGCCTCAGCCTAGGTGAGGCGCCCGCCTCGCCAGTAGAATGTCGAGCCATAAATTCTACAATCTCCACCTTGGCGAGCATTCACCCAACCCAACAGAAGATACAAGGAACCAATGCTCGAACCACCCTATCTCTAACAGCTAGAGATGTGCAACAAATCCAAGCAATGCTTAAACTTGTCAGTAGTAATCGGCTTTGTCAACATGTCAGCAGTGTTCTCCGTGGTGTGAACCTTCTCTAGCACAACCTCACCCATATCAATCAACTCCCGAATTTTGTGAAACCGAACATCAATATATTTTGTCCGTTGATGATAAATATGATTCTTTGCCAGAAAAATCGCGCTTTGACTGTCACAAAGCAACTTCACTCCACCTTGCTGAATACCCAATTCGTTGACTAAGCCCCGAAGCCATAAGGCTTCATTTGCAGCTTCAACAGCTGCCATGTACTCCGCTTCCGTTGTAGACAATGTAATAATAGACTGAATCATAGACCTCCAACATATGGATCCACCTGCAAGAGTAAATGCATAACCCATAGTCGACCTCCTCCGATCCAAGTCACCCGCATAATCTGAATCTACATATCCCACAACAGAAAGCTCCTCACTCTTTCCTTCAAACATGATTCCATAACCCATAGTGCCCTTCAAATATCTGAGAATCCACTTAACTGCTTCCCAATGTTGTTTACCCGGGTTCACCATATACTTGCTAACCACACTAATAGCTTGTGCCAAATCTGGCCTAGTGCAAACCATAGCATACATGAGACATCCCACTGTGCTTGCATAGGAAACCTTTGACATACTCTGAATTTCTTCAGTCGAACTCGGGGAATCTGAGGCAGATAAACTAAAATGACTCGCCAATGGTGTTTTCACATGTTTTGCATCCCACATATTGAACCTTTCCAATACCTTCTCCACGTAGCCGGCTTGAGACAACCACAATCTCCTAGATTTCCTATCTCGGCGAATCTCCATCCCAAGAATCTTCTTGGCTTCCCCCAAATCCTTCATGTCAAACTCTTTACTCAACAAAGCCTTCAATTGATTGACCTTGTTCTTGCTTCTACCCGCGATAAGCATATCATCCATGTAAAGTAGCAGAAAAATATATGAGCCATCATCAAGGCTCTTCACATAAACGCAGCAATCATACTCACACCTCTTGTAGCCAATACTCACCATGTAGGAATCAAATCTCGTGTACCACTGCCTCGGAGATTGCTTCAGCCCATAAAGTGATTTCTTCAATTTACAAACCAAACGCTCCTGCCCGAGCTCCGTGAACCCATGTGGTTGCTCCATGAAAATCTGCTCAGCCAACTCACCATGTAGAAACGCAGTTTTCACATCCATTGATCCAACACCAAATCATAATGCGCTACAAGACCCAACACAATCCGAATGGAAGTATGTCTCACAACAGGTGAAAAAATTTCATTGTAATCCACCCCTCTCGCTGCGAGTACCCCTTTGCTACCAATCGAGCCTTGAACTTTTCCTCCTCTTTTTCTGATACCGCTTCTTTATGTTTAAAAACCCACTTGTAACCAATAACATGCTTCCCTTTAGGAAGCTCCACCAAATCCCATGTATTGTTTTTGTACAATGACTCCATCTCCTCCGCCATAGCCGTTACCCACTTATCCTTTTCCGAACTGTTTATTGCCTCCTTAAAAGAATTTGGGTCTCCACTACTAAGAACCAGAACATATGAAGCCATGTCTTTAAACCCATTGTGGTTTGATTACTCTCTTAGGTCTCCCAACTGAAGTACTAGCCACTTTCTGTGTAGTTACCTCTGAATTCGGAAGAGTGAGATCCATATCAGTTTCATCCTTACGTAGCTCCACCTCAATAACCTGCTTCTCGCTCCCTTTGTTTTCTGACACCTTCTCCTTATCATCTTGAGTACACTTTAACATAGCCTTTTCATCAAAGACCATGTCCCTACTGATCACCACCTTACTTGACTTGGGATCCCAAAGCTTGTATCCTTTTACACCTGTTTCATACCCAAGAAAAATACACTGTTTTGACTTTGGGTCAAGCTTCGACCTCTCTTCACCAGGAATATGCACATAGGATGGACACCCAAACACCCGGATATCGGTGAAGTCTACCTCATTACCCGTCCATACCTCCTCCGCAAACCTGTTATCCAAAGAAACTCTTGGTGATCTGTTTATCAAGAAATATGCCATACTCACCGCATCAGCCCAAAAGTTCTTCGCCAACCCTGCATTGAATCGTAGATACCTAGCCCTTTCTGCAATGGTTCTATTCATCCTTTCTGCCACACCATTTTGCTGTGGTGTCCTGCGTACTGTGTAGTGCCTCTTGATTCCATGCTCTTGACAGAACTTCTTGAACTTGCCATCTGTGAACTCTGTCCCATTATCACTTCTCAAACACTTAATTTTTCTCCCTGTTTGATTTTCCACTTCAGCTTTCCACATCTTAAACTTCTCAAAAGTTTCTGACTTGTGCCTCATGAAGTAAACCCAAACCTTCTTCGAAAAATCATCAATAAACGTGACGAAGTAATAATGTCTACCCCTTGATTCTGTTCTAACTGGCCCCACACATCTGAATGAACATAGTCGAGGATGCCCTTTGTTGTATGTTTATCCGTCTTGAATTGCACCTTGTTTTGCTTTCCAAGAACACAATATTTGCAAAACTCAAGTTTGCAAGACTTCACACCCTTCAACAACTTGCGTTTATGAAGTTCACGTATCCCCCTTTCACCCATGTGACCAAGCCTCATTGTAAGTACCCAAATCCGAATCGTCCAAATCCGTCAGAAAGTTAACCGAAATCCGTTAACTGGCCCGCTCCAGGTTAACCGGAACTCGTTAAACTCCCCGTTGCTGTGCCAACGAGACGTCTCGGGACTGCCCGTGCATCCCGACGTCGAACCGTACTTAACACGTGACATCTCACGTAAAAGTATGGCTTTCCCTGAAAAACGCATTTTCCGGCACTTTCCGGGGGCATTTCGGACATTTCCCGGACTGTTATTTTAAAAAATGGACAAAACGGGACCAGGGAACGAACTCCCACACTTACGGTGAGTCACGGGACACGTGTCACCGCATGCCACCTCCCTCTAGTCACTCGTCAATCACAAATCAAGGCCAAAAGACCAAAATACCCCTGGTTTGCAAGCCAAGTCCGGTAGGACTCACGTGCAATTTTCTGAAATTGCCAAAGAAATCCCAGATTTCCAAAATTCCCAAAACCCCGAAATTCGGTCAAGTCGTGGGACTCCTACTGCAATTTTCACCCTATAAATAGAAGTTGCTGTCAAAGGCAAGAGAAGAGGATTTTGATACCAAAAATCACATACCCCACGGTCCAAACTGGTTTCCACCCCTCCCGAGCTCCCGTTTTGCCTCGATTCGCGTGAAACCTTCGTATTTCGATCAAATACGCACCCTACAACTTCGAAACAACCTTTCGAACAACTTTCCGTGTCCCGTGCACACCTCCCAGGAGCCAAAGGAGTCGACCCTAGCCATAGGTATAACTCCCTCTCTCTGAATCTTCCGTTCGAGTCTCGGTTTACGCGCCGATCGCTATAAGCTGTTTCGAACGTCATTGTCAAAATGTAGACGCCTCCGTCTAACGGGGGTCCGATACGTTTTAGCCCTCGATCCTCTTCTCTTTCCGTAAGAGAAGTAATCACGGGTTAAAACGGCGTTCCGACCCCGTTCCGTTTACTTTCACGTCATTTACAATTCCGAGCCGTTTGGCCTCGTTGATCGTCATTTACAATTCCGAGCCGTTTGGCCTCGTTGATCGTCATTTACAATTCCGAGCCGTTTGGCCTCGTTGATCGTCATTTACACTTCCGAGCCGTTTGGCCTCGTTGATCGTCATTTACAATTCCGGATCGTTTGATTCCGTTGACACCGCTTTAAATACTGTCATTTACAAGTCCGATCCGTTTGGATTGTGATAGTATTTACTTTTCAAAAGTCCGAGTCGCAACCCGATTCGTTGATCGCATATCATTTAATACGCATTTTTCCCGTAAAAATCGTTAACAATGTAATGCCCGGTTCAAAACCGGAGTTCGTCCGTCGAACTCTCTTTCAAAACGAGCGAAATGACGTTCGGCCTCCGAACGCTCGTCTTCAAACTCAAAGCCGCCATTTGACACTTAAAATCATTTAATACGCATTTTTCTCGTAAAAATCGTTAACAATGACTCGCACGGTTCAAAGTCGACGTTTGCCACGCAAACGCTCATTTCAACTCAAAGTCGACGTTTGCCACGCAAACGCTCATTTCAAATTCAAAGTCGACGTTTGCCACGCAAACGCTCATTTCAACTCAAAGTCGACGTTTGCCACGCAAACGCTCATTTCAACTCAAAGTCGACGTTTGCCACGCAAACGCTCATTTCAAACTCAAAACCGACGTTTGTCATTCAAACGCTCGTCTTTTCAAACAAAGTCACCTAATCAACGTTTGTCACTCAAACCAAGATTAAGCTTGTCATTCAAGCCCCCATTTCAAAAGACACACACACACACACACGATTTTGAGAAAGGTAGAAAGACTCGTCATGCGAGGCGTTTCGGGCGATCTCGTAATACTCTACCCGAAACGTAACGTGACCTCAGAACCTAACAATCTACGGTACTAAAAAGCTTTTTACTCGTTTTTCTTTGCCAATAAAAATGATCCCCGTTTTCAAAGCCTTTTCCTAAGTTTTTGCTACCAATAAAACGACACCATTTTCAAAAGCCGTTTCTCAACGTTTGGGCTCAAAATACAAAACCGCGTGGCGACTCCTCATTCTGCTCCTTCCCGTGAAGCGAGGTCTCGACAGCTGACCCCCGCGAAAGACAACCGCCTTTTCCGCCGCCCGCGCGCGAAAGATCGGGTAATTTCGGTTGGCGACTCCGTGGGGATAAAGATACTTTTTCAAAACTACCGTTGTTTTCTAAAAAGCCTTACGTGGGTCAAACTTTCGTTTACCCTTCCTCGTTTTCGTGTGTGTGTTACTTTAAACCTCGAACGGTTTTTTTCAAAAGGCATTACATTGTCAACTTTTCAAGATCTTACCATGTTTGTGCATCCCCATTCATGTTTGATTTTCATCTTTGTCTTTTGAACTGTGCATCATAAATTCTTTAAGACACATTACGAAAAATCTCTGTTTTACTCGGAAAAGAATTTTAGTGACCGCACACTACGCGCACTTGCCTCGGAACACCGCACTTCACGTGCACTTGCCGCCTCGGTACACTTGCACACTACAACCCCTAACCCGGGATGGCCTTATCGGTTGCACTCCGATTGGTCTCGCAGACACCTTTCGGGCGCACGGGGTCGTCCCAAACATCCCATCCTAGCCCGTGTAAGCCATGCACTCCTTTGTGTCACACTTTGTCCAAGACCAGGTTGGTTTTGGCTTAGCTCGTGTCATAAAGCCTAAGTGTATGTTTTTCACGCTGGGCCCCGCTCCGAGTCAAGCTCGAGAGTTTTAGACCAAAGGTCGTTCCCGACCCGAAGTCTTGAGCTTTTCGGCCTTGACTTTGACGCGGAGCTCTGCCGAAAAATATACCCGAAGGTTCAATGTGACGCCGTGTCACCAAACCTCGCCGTATGTACCGTGCCGGCCACAACTTGGCCAACGCTAAAAGCTAAAGGTTTCTCGCACAAGCGAGTCGGAGAGGTCATGCCCAAATTTTGGCACGACTCCCGCCTTAACTTAAGGACGTTGACCTCGACCGTGGCCCGTACGCCGCACACGTCGAAAATTTGCGTGATCGCCTAGCCTTAAGTTCACTTTTTCCTTTGTCGGTGGAACTCGCTTGCCTTATCGGACCTCGCTCGGGATAGTCCGTCTGAGAAAGATGATCTACAATGGAAACGAGGGGCTTATAAGCGTAGTGACGAGATCCACCGATTAGAGCTCTAGGATTAGTTGCGAAAAAGAAGACACGCTCTTTTCTAACCAATTAGGACTACGAGAAAACGCGCTTTAAGTAAACTTTAATCGGTAGCGCACTTTGCACAAGCCCGAAAACCTTGAGCCAAATACCCTTTTCCGAAGCCTAAACCCTTCCTTTCGTTCCTGCGGCGAGCGAAAGTGGTTCGATTTCCGGGACAACGCCTTGCCGGGATCACGATAACGGCGGCGTCGTACGGTTCTTCGGTTCCCTCGGTTCCCTCGGCGAGTTTCCGACATGTCTAGCTCAGAGAAATCGTGACGGGGAAGGACCCCGCCACCGTAACAGATATGACATTGGAAGAAGCCATCCCAGGGCTTGTGAGGTTCACAAGAGGCGAAGAAGATCGGCGGAATTTCGTGGTACGGCTTCCGAATGAGCGTGGTATAGCGGCTATCCCCGGTCAGGACGGTACTTTTGTCTGGTAGAGGATGACGATTCCCCAAAACCGGTTCACCAAACCTTCAATCGGGTTCCTCCCCGCCAACTTACGGGATGCCTTCCAACCAAGGAAACAGTGACCTAGGCTCCATGTTGCCACCTCTCGAGCAACCCTGTCAATTTTGGTCGGCCAGGTGCTACACCCATCACTCAATATCACCGGCGCACCGGCCTGGACCATCTCGAGATGCCAATATCCTCGAGTACCCTCCCGGGTTCGTCCCGTTGCCTATACACGAATCCCTAAACACCGGGGACAAACCCCGATACGGTTCGTAGAGAAGGCTCCCGTATATTCTCATATACCAAGCCTTCCACCTCCAATCACTACCGCTCACGTGGTAGCACCCGACGCCGAGCCTCACGGTCACCACTTGGACCCAACCTTAGCCTGGATGGTCGAGCGGATGAAAGACCCGAAAGCCACCATGAGCGGCCTCAAAGCAGAAACGTTCAAATCCACGAGATCCGGAATGGTCACGCCTCTCCCTGCCAAGTTCGGAATGCCGGAGATGGACCGATTCGATGGAACCGAATGTCCTCAAACGCACGTCGACACTTACGTTCTCGGCATGAGAGCAAAAGGAGCAACCCTCCGGCAAATGGCCGACCACTTCCAAAGATACGCTCAAAAGCTCGGCCACGATGGTTTCGAGGGTCAAGCTCGCGGATCGCCACACTGGGAATAGATCGGTAACATCTTCTGGGCAGTGCAGATCCAACTTAGAGTGGGAAACAAGTCGCGAGGACTTAATCACCACTGAGCAGAAAGCGGATGAAAGTGTTGGGGAATTCTACAAGAGATGGAGCTGGAAACTCTCCGAAATCATGGAGCCACTCTCCAAAGACGAACAGATGCGGATCTTCAAGTCTTGCTTGAGACCGTCCAGAGAACTCTCCATCAGTCACAATTTCTTCCCAGATCTCCGGGCCATGGTCAATGCCGGCTCACAGTTCGAGAAGGATCTCAAGGAAAAGTTGGCTACTGCACAGCCGTACAGATACCGCTCAACAGCTGCATTCAATCCTGCACCGGCCCCCGACAAAGGGAAAGATACGTCTGTCAACTACGTCCATCAGGGACAACAGTCGGGTAACAGAAACCCTGTAACGACCCCAACCCTAGGCATCAATTTTTAATATTTAAATTAAACGCTTTTAATATTTATATTTATTTTATGTGTTCAATTATGTCTTTAAATTCTTAATTTAAGATAATTTGGGTGAGAAGTAAATTTAGAATCTTTTATGAATTTAGTAGACATTAATTAAGAACCTTGAAGAAATAATATAAATGGAAATAAGATAATTAGTGCAAGGAGGTTAATTGAGTGGGATGAATTATTTGGGTAAAGGTTGATTTAATTTGTGGGAGCCTTTAGAAGAGGGGGGCCAATTCCCTCTTCACTCCAATCCCCCCAAGTGTCCCCTCTCTCCTCTCCCCCTTACTCCCTCCATCCGGCCCCCTCCCCCTCAATCATCCTCCTCACTTATTTTCCCTACTCCCTCTTACCTCCTCCCTCCCTCACTCTTCTTCATCTTCTTTCTTATCATTCTCCATGGGAGAACCTTAGTGAAGCCTTAGACTCCATGGGAGCTCCCTCCTCCTAAGCTTTGGAAGCCAAGGCATTTCTCCTCCAAATCCAAATCTGAGGGTGTTTTTGAAGATGGATCATCTAGAGGATCAAGTCAAACCAAGAAGATCTTCCTTCCATTCTAAAATCCCAAAGTGAGTTATTATGACTTCCTTTCTTTGTATGCTCATAAAATATTTGATGTTGTGATTGATTTTTATAATGGTTGTTTGAGGCTTTAGAAACCTTCTTGGAAGTTGAAGAATTTATTTATGAAATGGGTGGAGTTAAATTAGGAGATTTAGCTTGAAATGAGGTAATGAATTGGTTGGGAACTTTATAAGAGTTGAGTGCTTGGTTAATGAAATGGAAAGAGATTAATGTTCTTGGAAAATGATCTAGGATTACTTGGTTGTAAGTTTACATGTTTGTTTGGGACTTGATAAGATTGAAGTATCATTTGGTGTTCTTGAACTAAGCTTGGTTAGAAAGATTTGGAAACTTAGGTTTCAATGGGTGAAAATCTGTTTTGGGCTGGAAAGAGACATGGGCGGTCGCCCATTGGGGGCTGAGCGGCCGCCCATCAGGGCAGTGATTTTATAAGGCTTGAAACCCCACTTGGGCGGTCGCCCAAGTGGTGAGGGCGGTCGCCCATGTTGGCAGGAACATTTAACATCTTTGGAAACCCACTTGGGCGGTCGCCCAAGTGGTATGGGCGGTCGCCCATGACCCTGAACCAACCTTTCTTAAATTGAACTAGGATCATTAACAAGTTTGTTTGGCCACTCATAAATGGTGACTCCCACCCAATAACAATTAGTAGAACCTAACCAACCCGGATACAAATTGATCCTCTTTAACCTAGGTTAGAGTAGGATACCTTGGCTTGGCCATGACCTTTTATTTGGTCAAATGGAATTATAGGAGTAGTTAAATATTGTTCGGGAAGTGGTCCAAACTTGGGAAGTAGGTCTTGTACTTTTACTAAGATTATTCGAGGTTGAGGAATGCCTTCGTAAGATTGATTTATGGTACTTGGTGACCTTACTTGCCCATACTCGGGGTAGCTAGCTTGAATCATGTTAAAACCATAGGCCACACTATTGTGCTAAATGTATATGTATCACTGTAGTATGATTACCCCAATTGTGGATTATTTGGTATATGGTTGTGACGTATCCCGGTTGTGGATTACTTGACTTGTTGATTTCATTGTTCCCGGTTGTGGATTACTTGACTTGTTGATTTCATTGTTCCCGGTGTGGATTATGTGATTATATTGTTACCTTAAGTGAGCTCATATTCATTGGTAATATTATGCATAGTGTATTGCTTAAATGTTGCATTATGATGTTGGTTGAACATGAGTATATTTTACCATGTTGCTATATTGTTTATCCCGTTTGTGGATTTATCTCAAGTATCTATCATGTGCTTGAGCGTATTTATGTTCGGGTGGGTATGATGGATGCCAATCAATTATGGATTTGTTCTATAAGTGATTGAAGGTACATCATACCGGTGACCCTTCCCCACTCTGTGGCCACGGGGTGGGGCTGTAACGACTGTATTGAGCATGAAGGAGCCTTTACAGATCTGTTGCGATAGTTGTAAGGAGGGACGATATTATTTTTGGGATATTCTAATATAGGTATCCTTTCTTATATGGATCTCTGGGGTATGAGTCCTATAAGAGGTGAATGTGCTGGAGGCAATTCACCAAAGAGTGGAGTTTTACTCCCACGTTGTACGACTTATTGTTCAGACGGGAAAAGGTAAAATGAGGTAACGTAAGGTGTTTACCGCTTTCATAATGTGTTATGTGCTACCATGCTATGTGTTGCACTTTGTTTGGCATCTTGCTGCATATCATAATAGCTCATTGAGATTTATTCTCACCCCTCTCCCTTCTTGTTTTAGATCCCGAGACAGGTGAACCGAACCAGTGAGGCCGGGGATATCATTGTGGACTTTTACTTTTGGGGCTTGTCAGGTTAAGTTAGAAGTTGACTCTTAGGAGTATTTATTTAATGTTCCACTTTTATAATTTGTATGGACAACACTTTTATTAAACAATGTTATTCAGTGTTTTGTGTAATTGATCAGATTTCGGTTTGTTAACGTTGTAGTTGGATTTCCCTTAGGTAGGGATATTATCAATTGATTTTTATTTGAAAGTTTGAAAAGTAGTCTTCCTTTAAAGGTAAATAAATGTTTTAAAAATCTAGATGGATTGTCTTAGTTTGAGCTCCCTTAGCTCGGGACACGTGTTAGGTCCCGGGTTGGGGTGCTCACTGTTGGTATCAGAGCTTAGTTTAGAGGTCAAGGGTAGATGTCTAAACTAAGGGGGAATGTGTGGAAATTGACGTCGAGTGTTTTATGCAGGAGTTCGTTCTAATGGCCGAAAGCAAGGATGATCAGCGAAAGGTGCTAGGAAAGGAAGTAGATATGGGTATAGGTGGGATTCAGGATGAAGAGATGATGAAATTATTCAGGGAGTTTGTACAAGGTATGGAGACGAGAGGATCAGTTTCGAATCAACTTGAAGGATGTCAAAGTGATGGATTGGAAAGATTTGTGAAGATGAACCCACCGAGCTTTAACGGAGGTCCGAACCCGTTAAAGGCAGAAGAATGGTTAGCAGAAATAAATAGGATTTTCGAGGTTATAGAAAGTCCCAACAAAGAGAAAGTTAGGTATGCCGTGTTCAAACTTGAAGGTTTAGCTGATCAGTGGTGGCAAATATTGAAGGGAAGTTGGGAGCGGGATCACACGCCCCAGACTTGGGATAATTTCACCAAACATTTCGAGGATCATTTCGTTTCGATGGTTACAAGGGACAAGAAGGAGATCGAATTCTTAGGACTAGAACAAGGGATCATGACGGTGAATCAGTATGTAATCAGGTTTGAGGAATTAGCTAGAAGTTGCCCTCATTTGGTATCGTATGAAGCGAAAAGAGTTCATAGGTTTATAAAAGGTTTGAGAACTGAGTTTAGGAAGAAATTTGGGATTGATAGCTTCACCAATTATCAGACAGCCTTAGAGAGAGCTTATAAGATCGAGAAAAATATTGAGGAAAATAGTGGGAAATTGGAAGGTGAGATTGGAGATCAGCCAAGGGCTTTAACTTCAGGAAGGATGAGAGAAAAACTTGTGGTAGCTTCTTCGTCTAGGCCAGTACCCAAACAGTATGGGATGATTTGTAAATTTTGCAAGAAGGTTGGACATACCGAAGAGCGGTGTTGGAGTAAGCAAGGCAAGTGTATTAATTGTGGAGAGATAGGACACTTTAGGAGAAATTGCCCAAGGTTGCAGCGGGGACGAGCTTCAAGCAGCAGTCAACAAGGTGGACGACAAAGAGGTAGTACCAAGAGAGATAGCGAAGGGGAACCAAAAGAGAAGGTCTATGGGCGGGTATGCGTTTCGGATTCAGGAGAGATAGATCCCTCAGAGGTCACTAGAGGTATATTCCCTGTCTCAAAAGTTAAGGGTCACATTTTATAGATCCTGTTGCATATCATTTATGTTTGGCATCACATTTTGCTTACATGTGACATACATTGTTGAGAATTTGTTTTATTGTTAGAGGATTCTGCTCTTATGAGAGAATACCTCGAACCTTCTTTGGTTTACCACGATGGTTATGTGGTTATGGCTGAGCATGTATTGCCAGTTGAATTGGTATAGTTAGTATTTTACGATTCTTAGATATACTTGACCTGGAGGGTTAAGTAGTTGTTGTATAATGATAGACTATCCTAATAGGTGAGTCTCCTTTTTCCATGCCTAAATTGCTTATATTGGTAATTGTTATAAGTGAACCTTAAATGTGAGATTCGATTTTTTTTTTTTTTTTTTTTTTTGAGGGTGTTTAGGGTGAAAGTTTTGAATTAAGATGTGAGGAGTAATTGGTATATGTTAGACTTGCTTAGGGAGTCTTTTCCAAAATTTTATGTGCTAGTTGCGAGTAAATGTTAAATGTGCTTTCGTTGGTATATTTTGTTGTGTTGGTTCTGAATAGGATAAGCAGAATTGTAATCCTTATTTTGATGGCTTTAGGGTAATTAGAATTGATGATATCTTTGTTAATTAAAGTTTCGGAAAGATTGTAAAAATAATTTGAGAGTTGGGTTGATGATACCTTGTGAGGAGTCCCTGTATGCAAAGTTTAGCTAGTATGAGTTAGCTCGAGAGGATTACAAATTTTGGATTCTATAGTCTTAAACTCGGGTGTTGCCAAGGATCTTGTGAGGTTGAGTCCGTGATCTTGGAGTTAGCAAGTACTACCTAAGAAATTTAATGAACCCTTAAGAATTGTAAAGTCATTACTTTGGTTGAATCTAAAGGGCGTATAAATGGTGTAGGTTGTGATGAGGATGAATCATATTGTTAGTGATGGAAAATAGGTTGACTCTTACCTTACTTAGTGGATGTGAGAATCTTGTGAAATTTTAAGTGTGTATTAAAGGAAGATCAGGGTGTAGTGTTATGCAAATTGGGAAGTGATAGCGTATGTTTCGAGGAAGTTAACTTAGATAGAGTGGAAATTTCTTATCATTGTTCGAGAGCGGTTACAATTGTTTGTGTGATTTAAATGGAATTTTATCTTTTGAAGTTCTCTATCGGGGATGGTTACCGATCCTAAGAGTTGAAGGATTTTTGTAGTCGATAGGAAATATGATTACCAGTGGTTGGGTGTGTATAATATCAGTTATCATTTTAACATTAAGATAAAACCGTATGAGACGTTGTTAGGAAAGAAAATATCGATCTCTAATTTGTTGAGATGAAATTGGGGAAGCAAGGTCTAAGGTAATTTAGCGCCAAAGTTTGTTAATCCATTTGAAGTTTTAGAAAATGTTGGTGCGTCGACGTATAGACCGATTTGGGGCAGCTTATTGAGCGTTGGAAGTTTTAAATACAATATCGTAAGGAATTGGGTGACATAAGTTGTAGTACTTTTATTTATCTATACTTTCTTTGAGGTCGTGAAAATTCGGGTTAGTGAGAATTGTATGGTATTCTTGGGATATTGCGTTGTAATATCATATTACTATTGAAATTTGGAATCTTGGAAAGAACCATGGTATTGAAGAGACAAAATTGGGAAGTGAAGTCCTAGAGTATTCGGGTTAAGAAAGTGTATAGTAGAATTATGCCGTTGAGAAATCAAATTGGAAATGTTAAAGTTAGAATGTGTGAAAGGTAACATTCGCTATTTGATCCTTAGGATAAGTCTTTTTCAAATTCGGGACGAATTTTCTTTAAGGGGGAGTGAGTGTAACGACCCCAACCCTAGGCATCAATTTTTAATATTTAAATTAAACGCTTTTAATATTTATATTTATTTTATGTGTTCAATTATGTCTTTAAATTCTTAATTTAAGATAATTTGGGTGAGAAGTAAATTTAGAATCTTTTATGAATTTAGTAGACATTAATTAAGAACCTTGAAGAAATAATATAAATGGAAATAAGATAATTAGTGCAAGGAGGTTAATTGAGTGGGATGAATTATTTGGGTAAAGGTTGATTTAATTTGTGGGAGCCTTTAGAAGAGGGGGGCCAATTCCCTCTTCACTCCAATCCCCCCAAGTGTCCCCTCTCTCCTCTCCCCCTTACTCCCTCCATCCGGCCCCCTCCCCCTCAATCATCCTCCTCACTTATTTTCCCTACTCCCTCTTACCTCCTCCCTCACTCTTCTTCATCTTCTTTCTTATCATTCTCCATGGGAGAACCTTAGTGAAGCCTTAGACTCCATGGGAGCTCCCTCCTCCTAAGCTTTGGAAGCCAAGGCATTTCTCCTCCAAATCCAAATCTGAGGGTGTTTTTGAAGATGGATCATCTAGAGGATCAAGTCAAACCAAGAAGATCTTCCTTCCATTCTAAAATCCCAAAGTGAGTTATTATGACTTCCTTTCTTTGTATGCTCATAAAATATTTGATGTTGTGATTGATTTTTATAATGGTTGTTTGAGGCTTTAGAAACCTTCTTGGAAGTTGAAGAATTTATTTATGAAATGGGTGGAGTTAAATTAGGAGATTTAGCTTGAAATGAGGTAATGAATTGGTTGGGAACTTTATAAGAGTTGAGTGCTTGGTTAATGAAATGGAAAGAGATTAATGTTCTTGGAAAATGATCTAGGATTACTTGGTTGTAAGTTTACATGTTTGTTTGGGACTTGATAAGATTGAAGTATCATTTGGTGTTCTTGAACTAAGCTTGGTTAGAAAGATTTGGAAACTTAGGTTTCAATGGGTGAAAATCTGTTTTGGGCTGGAAAGAGACATGGGCGGTCGCCCATTGGGGCTGAGCGGCCGCCCATCAGGGCAGTGATTTTATAAGGCTTGAAACCCCACTTGGGCGGTCGCCCAAGTGGTGAGGGCGGTCGCCCATGTTGGCAGGAACATTTAACATCTTTGGAAACCCACTTGGGCGGTCGCCCAAGTGGTATGGGCGGTCGCCCATGACCCTGAACCAACCTTTCTTAAATTGAACTAGGATCATTAACAAGTTTGTTTGGCCACTCATAAATGGTGACTCCCACCCAATAACAATTAGTAGAACCTAACCAACCCGGATACAAATTGATCCTCTTTAACCTAGGTTAGAGTAGGATACCTTGGCTTGGCCATGACCTTTTATTTGGTCAAATGGAATTATAGGAGTAGTTAAATATTGTTCGGGAAGTGGTCCAAACTTGGGAAGTAGGTCTTGTACTTTTACTAAGATTATTCGAGGTTGAGGAATGCCTTCGTAAGATTGATTTATGGTACTTGGTGACCTTACTTGCCCATACTCGGGGTAGCTAGCTTGAATCATGTTAAAACCATAGGCCACACTATTGTGCTAAATGTATATGTATCAGCCGTAGTATGATTACCCCAATTGTGGATTATTTGGTATATGGTTGTGACGTATCCCGTTGTGGATTACTTGACTTGTTGATTTCATTGTTCCCGGTTGTGGATTACTTGACTTGTTGATTTCATTGTTCCCGGTGTGGATTATGTGATTATATTGTTACCTTAAGTGAGCTCATATTCATTGGTAATATTATGCATAGTGTATTGCTTAAATGTTGCATTATGATGTTGGTTGAACATGAGTATATTTTACCATGTTGCTATATTGTTTATCCCGTTTGTGGATTTATCTCAAGTATCTATCATGTGCTTCGAGCGTATTTATGTTCGGGAAGTGGGTATGATGGATGCCAATCAATTATGGATTTGTTCTATAAGTGATTGAAGGTACATCATACCGGTGACCCTTCCCCACTCTGTGGCCACGGGGTGGGGCCGTAACGACCGTATTGAGCATGAAGGAGCCTTTGAATCTGTTGCGATAGTTGTAAGGAGGGACGATATTATTTTTGGGATATTCTAATATAGGTATCCTTTCTTATATGGATCTCTGGGTATGAGTCCTATAAGAGGTGAATGTCTTTGGAGGCAATTCACCAAAGAGTGAGTTTTACTCCCACGTTGTACGACTTATTGTTCGGACGGGAAAAGGTAAAATGAGGTAACGTAAGGTGTTTACCGCTTTCATAATGTGTTATGTGCTACCATGCTATGTGTTGCACTTTGTTTGGCATCTTGCTGCATATCATAATAGCTCATTGAGATTTATTCTCACCCCTCTCCCTTTACTGTTTTAGATCCCGAGACAGGTGAACCGAACCAGTGAGGCCGGGGATATCATTGTGGACTTTTACTTTTGGGGCTTGTCAGGTTAAGTTAGAAGTTGACTCTTAGGAGTATTTATTTAATGTTCCACTTTTATAATTTGTATGGACAACACTTTTATTAAACAATGTTATTCAGTGTTTTGTGTAATTGATCAGATTTCGGTTTGTTAACGTTGTAGTTGGATTTCCCTTAGGTAGGGATATTATCAATTGATTTTTATTTGAAAGTTTGAAAAGTAGTCTTCCTTTAAAGGTAAATAAATGTTTTAAAAATCTAGATGGATTGTCTTAGTTTGAGCTCCCTTAGCTCGGGACACGTGTTAGGTCCCGGGTTGGGGTGCTCACAAACCCATTCCCACAAAGCAACAGTTCTACTCAGAAGCAGCCTGCCGTACACTTCGACAAGTTGGACATGCCACTGAGCAAGATGCTGGAAGGGCTAATCAAGGTGGGTCTCCTTAAGCCCGTGGCCAATTACAAACCCAAAGTTCCCGTAGCCAATGCGGACAAGAGCAAATACTGCGCCTTCCATCAGTATCACAGCCATACCACTGACAACTGTTTGGGGTTACAATACGAAATCCAGAACTTGATAGAAGAAGGCAAGTTAGAGCGCCCCCGTGGGCCCAATACAGTCGGGAATCCCTTTCCGAATAATAACAGCGTGAACTCCATTGAGTGGGTGCCCAAGAAGTGTGCTACTGAGAACCGGTTTCTCCGCCTCTTTGTTGGATCCTCCTCTAATGTTCACATCGGCTACGATGTTTGTGATCGCTCCGCCCGCCCGGAGTGCGAGTCTCGAGAAACCGTCCGGAGCAATCCTCCGAGAAAACGAGAAGAAGAAATCCTCTCAACGGCAGGCGAGAGAAAGATACGAAGCCGGAGATACCGGTGTAGGTACACTTGGAGAACCCTCGGGAGGTTCGACTACTACGTGCTTGTACTCCGGCCAGTCCTCTTTGCCTCCGAGCCATGCGGCTCTAGAGCGAGACGAGAGGTGGGAAAGCCGAAAAGCCCAGTGAAACCGAGTGAGACACTGGAACACCGGAATACCTCGGATCTTGATAGTCTTACTTGCCGGTCGGAGCCTAACCCTCCGCGGGATCGGCCAAGATTCAACTTGTCCGGCTTCCGAGCTCGGACCGGTAAAGGAAGATCAAGGTCGGCTTGGCAATCGCACTCGATCAATGTGCTAACCAAGGGCGGCAACCGCCACGGGCGGCCTCAACATACTCCTGAGGTTCCAAGAAAGGCTTTACCTCGCAAGAGAGAAGACAGGAAACGGATGGCGGATGACTCTCCTTCTACGGATAGAGATGAGATCTATGACTCCCTTTGTATGGCGGCATGATCACATTACGTGATGAAGACTTACCGAGAGACGCCTCGGGGCACAACGAAGCTCTGTACATCACTCTCAAACTCAACACCATATCACTCCCGGAGTATTGGTAGATAACGGGTCAGCCGTTAATGTCCTCCCTCTCGGCATGATGCGAGCTCTCCGCATCCATGAAAGCCATTTGATACCGTCTACTCGGACTATCAAGGCCTACGACAACTCGTCTCGTCCCATCACGTAGACGGTGACTACTGGAACTTTGGTTCGAAACCCAAATGGTGCCGGCAAAATTCCACGTGATGGACATTCCATCCGAGTTCCGGCTCTTTTGGGACGCCCTTGGCTACACCACATGAAGGCCATAGCTTCCACTCTCCATCGGTGCGTCAAGTTCATCAACCGACAGGGAGATCTCGAAGTCATCCGAGGGCCGGTTTCCTCATAGGAAACGGCCGAGACAGCAGCCAAACGTGTCCGCACTCGAGCACGGGGTTACCTCCTTCGAATCAACCAAGGGACTACGGGGCAAATCTCATCGAGAATCCCTCAGAGTCAGGAGATGCTAACTATGTAAACGTACTCGGCGAGCGGACCACGACGATCCGATACATCAAGTTCAGCTGTCGTTTCCAACACTTGGAGGCGGGTGGAAGGAAACGGCGAATATCACCATGATACGGGCACATAAACCCCGATCTCCAATCCGAGATTCATCGGCATTCTTCAAACTCATTCTTCCGGCCTGCCAGTGAGGGAGATCTTTGTGATAAAAATCGACAAGTATCGCCATACTCATCTCGAGCATGGAAGTCGTATGGAAGGTCCTCACGAGGATTCCCCTCTAAGCCTTTCCGCTCAAGCAGCGTGGGTACGAGATTTTCCTAGGCTGATCCGGCAACGCAACTTTGACGCAATACGTCCCTACACCCGGGATTGAGCGATCGAGATGACGATGAATCTGGACTCTCGGAGTCGAGGACGCGCGGACCCGCAAGCGGACCTTCGCATTCACATGCTCGGTTTTGAGGACGGAACTCCTTCCGTCGGGTCACCTACGACCAAGGTTCCAATAACATGGAAATTGTCAAGCTCAACGTCCGGTCTGAGCGGCTATCCGACAATTGGAAGCACGTGATTCACGCAACGAGGAATCCCTGCGATCAAGTGAATGACGACGACTTCGTCAATATCATCTATTCCGGGTATCTGATGAAGCGAGGACCCCGTTCTTGTTATCGGTCTGCCACACCAAGGTCACCCTCGATGACCGCTGCTCATAGTAAACGAGCCGCGGCCAAGCGAGCTCGAGCTCATCCCTACTTCCAAGTACCGGCCCCGGCGGCCAGGCCCGTGCCGTCGGTCAAGCTTATACCCTCAAGCGCCGCGAGGCCAAGGGCAACGGCAAAGGAGACCAAGCTCCTCACCTGCTGCTACAAGTCGAGATCAACCTCGGGAGCGCTTCCACCGGCCACCCGAAAACATCGCGAAAGTCTTCCCCGCAAGGCGTAGTCGGCTTCCGACACGGAAATGACCACCTCGGCATCAACATGCTTCGGTTCGATTCTGCTCCCAGTCGTCACGGCCCGGATTCGAGACATCACACGAATCATTGCTAGCTTTGATAGACTTGGCGATCGAGCGAGATCACGAGACCGTCAACATTGCGAGAATTCAATACCCCGTGGGGTCAATCAACGAGATATGGGCAAACTTCTTGGTGATCGAGATTAAGGAAGGACGCATGGAATGTCGATCCGACTTCCTTCGCCAATGTAATCCAAGTGTTCCGCCATTCGGCGATTTGAATGTAATCACGGTTACGGACACTAGCCGGGCGATGCGCACCTACGGAGGCGCCTAGGTCTCGCAAGGAAAGCTCTCATGGAACTGGCCGCTCAAGAAAGTCGTCTTTGGGACGAAGACCAAGCTCGAAAGACCTACGGGGACCAAGCCCTTAAAGTGTCACGGGCGGCTTCGACGAGAGCTAGAGGCCACTCTAGACCAATTCGACCTCAAGAGTTTTGCTCATGGCAACTTTCCGGACTACCGTCTGTTCTCATCCAACCCCTCTCGCGCAGGTGGGTGCTCAACGGTCCGATGACCTAGGAGATGGAATGACACGGCGGAACGAATCCCGGCGCTTACCTTCCCGAGGAAAGCAAGTTCTCTGTGAAAGCGACGACGGTGAAGACGATGAAACCATTCTCTTCCAAGCCGGGCATGAAGTCAACAAAACCGGACTCCCAAGGATCTTGGGAGGATGGGAACGGATTATTACCGCACTCAAATTGAAAGGCCAACTCAGGGAGGAAGGTCTATTTAAAAACAGGAGGAGGATGGAAATTCGTCTCGAGCAACTACTCGGGGAAATTCCACGATCTACGGCCTTCATTTACGAAGACGATCAGCGGGACGGCAACCGGTCACATGGGCGAGATGTTCGGGAAGCCGTATACTCGCCTTCCGACATACCCGCCACTCGGATAAAGCGAGAAGAAAACTCTCCCCAATGGAGGTTTACCTAGGCTGCCGCACGCGGTTCAAAGAAGCACGGCTATTCTCACATGGGAAGAAACGCGAGGCATTAACTCTCGACGCGAGCTCACATTGCAAGAAGGTTGATCTGGGCCCCAGTGGAGGAAAACTAGCCAACCACGAGTATCGCCGGACCCAACTCCAGGCCCACGAGTATGCTCGGCAAGAAGGAAAGGAACGCGATATACCGTGAAGAGATCAAGGAGACCGTTCGTTTGAGACGAGAACTCTCCGGCCTCCCGGAGGAGTCGCCAGCGCACGGTTCGGTTCGAGGCAATCAGCATTTGTGCGGCGACATTCGAACGGCTACGTCAAGCGTAGGCTACCTCCCCGCAGAGGCACCTAAGCCGGTATCACGGGACGAGAATCCGTCAAGCTGCCGAAGCTCAGGAATTCATCCACAATCAATGAGTTGAGGGAAGACGCATGGCCCTATGCTACGAGGAATCCTCCTCTAACTATGGCTCAACTCGGGCGGCTGTTCGAAGGGACCAAACGATGTCGGCGTTCTAACCCGATCGGGTCAAATCCATGCATTACCACCTAAGGCCACCAAAAAGCCGACGGAGCAGGTGCGGTCCGGCCGGCCCGAAGACGCAAGTTCCTTGAAAGAGGACCCGATCCTCACTCGGCTCAAGCGAGACTCGGGCAAACATTTCCCTTTGGTCTCTGCTCACCTCCTCTTATCCTCACAAGCTCAAGCTAGAGGAAAGCTGGCCCGTACCATGGTCCCAGTGGGCATGACCCCGGATGAAGTCATTCGGATGATTGGTAACATCCACTATGGCAACATTATCACCTTCACATATTTGGACCTTCCAAAATTTGGGGCGATCACAATGAGCCGCTCTACATCACGATCCAGTGGACGAGCGTCGCCTTCCTCGCGTGTTGGTAGACGGAGGTTCCGGAATGAATGTCTTGCCCGCCAAGATGATGGACTGCTTGACATCAAGCCCACGAGATCTTAAGCCTTGATCCACCTTTGTCGAGGCCTATGACTCTACTTCCCGTACGGTTCTCGGGGTTGCTACTCTTAACATACGGTTCGGCAAGCGGGTGATCCCCACCGAATTCCAAGTGTTGGACATTCCAATCACTTTCACGGCCATCTGGGCGTCCACAGCTGCATCAAATCAATGGCGTGGCATCCACCCTTCATCGGTGCCTCAAGTTCATGCAAGGCAACGAGCTAACCACGATCTACGGCGACGGTGTCACCACCAGGGGACCGGCACCAACGACATTCCGGTCTTGGAAATCAAGCATAATGATGACATGCCATTAAGCTGGATTCACTACGGAGACCTCCAAGATCCAAATATGCAACGTGGACCTTCCACTTTGTCTCACGATCGAGATTCCTCCCGCCATGAGGATGATGAAACTCATGAACTTCATCCCGGGGCGGGGCTCGGCAAAGGCTGCAAGGCCGGCACCAAGTTATTGAAGTCGAGGACCACACCACGGTCCGGGGCTTGGCTACGTGCCAACACGGGTGACATCAAGGAAGACAAAAGGCTCGCCCGCACCAAGGCGGCGGCCCACAAAAGGGGAACCTCAGACGGCACACCCAACCTCCGACCTTACGGCTTTGACCTCGCTCATTACTTCACGAAGGGAACCGACAGCGAAGCGAGGGGACCGCAGGGAACCGAGGCCCGAGGGGAAGCAGGGGAAGCCGAGGGGCCAGAACCGGAGCCGGCAATGGGCGAGGGGACCGAAGCAGTGGAAGGCCCGATGAAGATGAGAAAGAAGCGAGGAATAGTCAACACTAAGACTACGAGAGAATGGAACGGCTAGCACGGGACCTCAGCGTTTCGAGAGGACTCAAAGCTAATCCGATAAGGAGCGTTCCTCGACATCACGGCTCTACCTGGACCAGCTGCCACGCGTCCAGCATGAGTACACATTCAAGGAATCCCGAGACTTGGAGGAGCAACTCGGGGTACTCTCCATGGGAAACAAGTTGTTCGGATCGGCGCCGAGGCCACATTCGAGACGGTAAATCCAAAGCGAGAAGGAACCAGGAATTCATAGAAGACGCTCTCGGTGGACCGGCTCTACGAGTCTGTTTGAAGAAGTCATGGAGTTGCCCAACTTGATCGGCGGGGCTCAGGCAACGGCATGATCGCCATGATAGGGACGGCGGGAGCCAAGCCTCTCGATCCCGCACCCTCCTCAAGCATCCAGCAATGCAGCTGAAGAATTGGGTAACTTTCACCGGACGAGGGCAAGCCGGGCGAGTGGAAGACAAGGCGGGCCCGCACCCACATCTCCACTAAACCCGGTCTCAAACCCTTTGAGTCGAGTCCTTGTCGAGTCCGAGTCCTGCGAGTCATCCAGCGGCCTTACGCAGGAGGACTATAATGTTGTAGCCAATCATGTATTCCCGTTCTTGTGTAATGAAAAGTCGACCTTTCGGAGTATCCTCTCATTGCCACTTTAACAAGCGATAAGTTAACAAACAACTTAAAAGACGTTAATAACTCAATTGATAAAGAAGCGAGACACATTAAACGAACAATACATTAAAGAAGTTCTCGAGCGTGTAGTTGACCAAGAGGACAACCGGGCCCAGACTGCCGAAGAGGTTATGACGAAAGTGAACTGGGGTCGGTGCGAGAGCCTAAAGAGACCTGAAGTGGGCGGTTTCTTCGCCGATGCGAGAAAAGGAAGCCACTGATAAGCCTCCTCAGGGAGTATGTTGACGTGTTCGCTGGTCATATCGGGACATGCCGGGACTCGATCCCTCAATCGTGGAGCACGAGAATTCCTGGATCCGAATCGAGCACTGTCAAACGAAGGCTGCGCAAGATCAAGCGAGTGGTCCTTGCAAGTTAAAGAAGAAATTGAGAAAATGCTCAGAGTTGGTTTCATCGAGTGATTGAGTACCCGACTTGGCTCTCCAACATCGTGACGGTCACGAAGGCCAACGGAAAGGTCGAGATCTTTGCGTGGATTTTCGGGATCTCAACAAGGCCAGCCACAGGATGATTTCCCATTGCCTAACATCGACATCTTTGAGTCGACACCACGGCAAATTTCGAAGTAAAGTCCTTCGTGGACGGGTTTCTTGGATACAACGAGATCAAGATGTCAGGAGGATCGGGCCAAGGCGCCTTCACCACTCCATGGGGGACATGCATTACACGGTCATGCCGTTCGGTCTAAGAAGCAGGGGCTACTTACCGGCGAGCTGCAGTGACCCTCTTCCATGACATGATTCACAAAGAAATCGAAGTATATGTCGACGACATGATCATCCGCTCGAGGGATCGAGACATGCGGCACATGACGGATGCGAGGAAGTTCTTGACGGACTCGAAAACACTCCATGAGGTTGAACCCGGCAAAGTGCACCTTCGGCGTCAAGCGCGGCAAGGTGCTTGGGGTACATGGTTACGAAAGAGGTATCGAAGCCGATCCCGGGAAAATCAAGGCCATCATCGACATGAAGCCGCCTCGAGCCACGACGAAGTGAAAAGCTTCATGGGAAGACTTGATACATCGGTCGCTTCATCAACCGGTTGACATCTCTCTGCGAGCCCATGTTCAAGCTGATGAAAAGAATGCCGACATCAAATGGGACTCAGAGTGCCAGACGACTTTCGAGAAAATCAAGACCTACTTGGTTAATCCCCCGATTACGTGCCCGCCACACGAAGACAAGCCACTACTCACATGTATCGATAACGAGACACGTCTATCGGAGCAATCTTGGCACAAGAACGAGAGAAAGATTCCAAGGTTGAGCATGCAATCTACTTCGTAAGCCGAAAGCTTCAAGGAAGTGAACTCGGCTACTCGGCATCGGAGAAAACACATGCCGCCTTGGTATGGGTAGTCGGGAAGCGAAACACTACATGCGGTCGCATTCGGTGCTCTGGTCTCCAAAGTGGACCCCGTCAGATATCTCTTTGACAAGCCATCCTTGTCAATGCGGCTAGCAGTGGTCATTCTTCTGGTGAGTTCGACATCAAGTACATGGTCGAAAATCAACAAGGGCGAGTAATGGCGAGATCGGCTTGCCGACTTCCCGGCCGTGAACCTAAGGGTCACGATCCACAATTTCCGGACGACGGAATCTTTTCACTTGACGGCGCAAACCGGCGGCAACTCTTCTTCGATGGGGCGGCCAACAAGAAGGGGAATGGCATTGGAATGCTCCTTGTCGATCCCAGGGCGAGCATACTCCCATAGCCATCAAGTGAATTTTGAAGCAACCAACAATGCGGCGAGAATCTGGCTTGTGCGGCGGGTTTGGAAGCCGCCCTCGGCGCAACATCTTAGAAGTTGGATGTATATGGAGACTCGGCATTGATCATCAATCAAGTATCCAACAAATGGAAGACGGTAGATTACGGCCTTGAAGTACCACGCGTACATGGAGGAGCTCATTGCTCGGTTCAAGGACATCTCTTTTCACTATTTGCCAAGAGACGGGAACCGCCGCGACGCATACAGCAGCCCTCGCCTCTCTTGTCGAAATTCCCGAGGGAAAGCGGTAAAACCCCTCGAGAATAGGCGGACGGGAAACACCGCCTATTCTTTGTGAGATCGAAAAAGAAAAAGAAACGATCGACGAACCTGGTACAATCAAATTTACCGAGTACCTCCAAAGCGGAGAAGCTTCCTTCACAAATGAAGATGGAAAATACAAAGAAGGGATCAAAGCCAAAAACATGATGGCATTAAAGCTGGCATCCCATTTCGTCATTACAGGGGTATGTTGTACAAGAAGCGCCAAGGGCCGCTCCTTCGGTGTGTAAACAAAGAAAAAGCCGGCGAGCTAATGAGCGAAGTTCACAACGGAACTGCGGTCCGCACATGAGCCCGAGCATTGACACGAGATCATTCTCCGTATGGGATACTATTGGATATCAATGGAAACAGGCGCATCCGGTTCGTCAGAAGGCTGCGACAAATGTCAACGGTTTTCCAACCTCAATCACATCCCTCCTCCACGAACTCTCTTGCATGACTACGCCATGGCCTTTCGCCACATGGGGAATCGACGTCATCGGCAAGATCACTCCTCCAGGAGCAATGGTCACGAGTTCATTTAGTCGCGATCGACTACTTCACCAAATGGGTAGAAGCCGGATCGTACAAAGTATTGAATTCTAGGAAGGTGGCCGAGTTCATCAGAGAACATCATGTGCCGATACGGAGTGCCAAATGAGATCATCTCAGACAATGGGACTCATTTCGAAGGAAATTGTGACCAACTGCGGCCGAATTCGAGTCACACGTCACAAGTCTTCTCCTTACGGACCACAAACCAATGGTGCGGTAGAGGCGGCCAACAAGACTCTCGCCATGATAATCAGAAAGATGACCACCAGAGGTCGGGACTGGCCCGAAAAGCTACATCTAGCCCTCTAGGGATACCGAACATCAGTCAGAACCGCCACAGGGGAGACTCCGTTCGCACTTACCTACGGAATGGAAGCAATGTTACCCGTGGAATTGGAAATTCCATCCCTCCGAGTCCTCTTGGAAAACGGGGTCAATGAAGTCGAATGGCTACAGAGCCGTCACGACGAACTTGCTCTACTCGACGAGCGCAGATTGAAAGCCATGGAACACACTCGAGCCTACCAGAGCAGAATGGCACGAGCATTCGACAAGAAAGTCAAGATCCGAGACATCAGAGAAGGCGACTTGGTGCTAAAGGAAAAGCCTCCTACGCAGACCAATCCCCTCGGAAAGTGGGAGCCTACCTGGATAGGACCGTTCGTGGTACAAAGAATCTTCTCCGGAGGAGCCATGAAGCTAGCAGATTTGGACGGAAACCCTTTCGTTAACCCCGTGAACGGAAGCAAGCTCCGCAGATACTTCGTTTGAGGAAGAGCACGAGTCAACTCACCTTCCCCATACACCGTCCCCCTCAGTAAATTAAAGTGCTAAAAGAGTAATACCCAACTGGATACATTCCCGCTAATGATCCAGGTAAAAAACAGGGTCGCACTTCTTTTGTCTTTGTTTTTCTCAAATTCACCTAAAGTGTCGAACTACGGTGACCTGAGCCCCTTAGTCCAATTGTAAAAGGGGAACGTAGGCAGCCATCTTTGGTTCGGTCTAAAAAAACAAAAAAAATACAATAAGCATCAATTGCTTGTGTTTCGAAAAACTCTTTTCATTTAACCTACAAATTCATAACGGTTAAAACATTCTTTGATGAGTTCAAGCACGGTCAACTCTTGACTCGCTACACGCTAGCAAAACTACAATAAAACATTAATCAATTAATGTGTCTGCAATGACAATGGGTGGATACTCTGGACAGCAAGGTCAACCTAGTTTCCCGTACTAGGTCCTTCATCCTTCTTCCCTTTCCCTTTTCCCCGGCGAGTGTTCTTCACCTTCGCAGGAAATATTCCGGTAGGCCTTCTACCTGGCTCAGGGACTCTTCCCGACGCCTCCGTCAATCCTGTGGCTGTCAATACAGTCCTTTCTCTAGCTCTGTCTCGAGCCGCCTCGCTTCGAGCCATCATCGCAGTGCTTTGATTGGCCTCCCGATCAGCACTTGCCACATAATCAGCCATGGCATCGCCAGTACGATTCCCAGGGTTAGCCCTCGCCTCTGTCCTCCTCAATGTCGAACTGTCCAGGTGATCAGCACCCAACAGCTCACTCCGTCTCCACAAGATAGCCATCTGTGTCTCCCCCATACACTCTTCGTACCAGTCCAGATACTGCGTCGACAGAACAGTGCCCTCTCTCCGGTGAAAGAGAACCCTGGCAGGAAAGGACGTGTATTGCCACCACCGGGTGACCAGCAACAGCGTCGAAGGATCCTCCATCCGCAGAGATCCCACCTCAAAGGTAGCAGCATAACTCAGATCAGTCAGTGGCATCTGCTCCAGCCCGTACTGCCGCAGAACCAATGATGGAATATAGAAAGACGTCTGAGACAGCCCCGGCACTCTGACGATCAACAGACCCTCCTGAGCGGTCCTACAAGTCTGTAACTTCCAATGGGGAACCCACCATCGCAAGTGATGCGTGCCAAGTCTGGCCATCCAGAGCTCCAGCTCAGCCTGATTACCCCCTATCACCAGAGGACGTCGCGAGAAAGACCAAGCGTCACAGGACATTGGCACCTCAGGCATCATCTGCAGCCTCTCCCTCAACCACATGGTCAGCATAGCGGGACTCCCTCCCCACATGTATCGGCTACCGGTCGCCATCCGGCCTATGCCCAGGAACGTCTCGCCCAAGACCAATGGCACGATGTCTCCTCCACTCCGGCACTGCCTCACCAGGTCCAGTACACTGTGATGGCACACACCCAGAGACGTGAATGTGAACAGAGTAGCAATCACACACAGAGCAAACGCGTCCCACGCAAAGACGCTCCCCTCAGCTCCGGCAAATCTTTCGGGCAGTCCCGAAATGTCAACGTAATCGGTATCCTGTATCAGCATCCCGTATGCTTCTCCAGCCGAGATACCCAACAAAGACACTAGCTTCTCAACGGTGGCCATGCCACCAGCATACGGAAGAACTAGCTGTTCCGTCTCAGGTCCTCCCAGAATGGCCCGGAAATCTTCAAACGTAGGAGTGACTTCGTTGTACGAAAAGCTGTACACATTCCTCCTTACGTCCCAGAACCGAGACGCGGCTCTCAAAAGATCCCAATCTGGCATGAGCTCCTTCAAAGCCCAAACAGATTTAATCCCGTAACAGCCTTCGAAAAACCTTTTGTTCTGCCTCGTGTGGTTCCGTACCCACGACTGAAAGTTGTCCAAATATCGCTCTTGCATCCGAGACGATAACTTGGGAAAAGGAGCCATGTCAGAAGGTGAAGAAAACCTTAAGAAATGGAAAAGAACTCAGCCAGAATGAGCAAAAGCAATGCGCAGTTCTTACAAATTGCAAAGCTGAAACTGCAATTTAAAGAATCTGGAAATTCATTTCAAGTCCGGCCGGACTCCCTCTGCAGTTGACTTGGTCAACTCTGCAGCCAGCTGCCTTAAAAGTTGGAAACATTTCCAAACCATGCCCTGTTCACTCTTATGAAATCTGCGTGCCTGCCCCTGATTTCATTTAACCAATGTCAATATCCCTTCCGCCCCGGGCTCGTGCAACAGTGCAAATAATTAAAAATTAGTGCATACATGCTTAATTTTTGACCCGTTCAATTTTTAATGCATTTCTCCTTTTTATTTATTTTTGATTAACCTATTTGCTTATTTGCCGAAAATAACTGAAGGTGATCACAGAATAAATATGCGAAGTACAGGTTCCGCCCCACGGGCGCCTTTTTGCAAATACATTTCAAATCAAAATTTGTTCCTGACAAATACATGCATTTTGTCTAAACAAAATAGTAAAGAAAGAAAGCAGTAAAAAGGGGACTACTCGGAGTCCTGCTCGTCATCCGTACACTCGACGTACTGCTCCGCCGCTGCCGGATCTGTCGCAAACAGGAACTCGCCGAACTCCTCCAGCCGGGAATAGGCAAAGGGCCTCCTCGGAGTACGCGAACTCGAGGACTCCCCCCTCTCGCGCCCCGAGTGCGCAGAAGAAGGAGCTCCAAATCCAGCCGTTCCGCCCGCGAACTGGCCAAACCCCTGTGTGAAGTCCTCCCCACCAGCTGTGGGAGCAGGCGAACCCCTCGGCCTAGACGGCCCCCGATCGCGGACGTCCACGCTCCTCCGGGAACTGCACCGCATGAACTCCACGAGCCTCCTGGCGTAGGCGGACCACCCGTCCACCAGCCTCATGGCCTCATTGTACGTACGGCCAGATACCTGCGAACCAGGAAAATCATCAGAAAGCGAACAGAAAGTACAGATGCATCATGTGCAGAATGCTACTATCAAATGCAGAAAATCAGAAAAGATGCTCACCGAAGCATTGGGGTCCGCCCTGTATCGTGGTCTCGGCTCCGCCGGGAGCGGGATCACAAGTCGCCTGCGCGAACCGTCCAGCCCCTCGTACGCTAGCCTAGCTCGCGGGACAGGAAAATGTCGAGGACCTCCAGGGACCTCGCCCTCCCTATGCTGCACCTGCGGGCTCCTCAGCCTCATCCTCAAGAAAACATCATAAGCGGCCCCCGCTATGATGTACTCGGTGAAGTACACACCCTGAAGGTATCCCTCCAGCTCATCCATCGGCATCTCCCGGGGATGCTGCATGTACAGAGGAGGATCCACCGGCACCAAAGGAAGGGACCCCGGCCTATGCTGACGAGTCACCCTCTCCCCCAGATACATGGCGTCGCAGTGAAGTCCCACCAGGAGCTTCCGCCGCCGTGTAGTCTCGCTGGCAATCTGCACCGCGACATGATCAAACCTGCTCCACCAGGTCAGCTGGATCCTCTCGGAGAACTCCAGGTTCAGCGCCAGAGATATCTCCTCGTACGACACTCGAGTGCCAACCCTCGAAGAGACCGCCCTCTTCGCCTTCTTCTGCCAAACCAGCAAGGCAGGGAACAGGGGACGGTACGGCTCCTTGACGTCCCAAGCCTGCGGACTGAACACCTCGTAGCACCAGACCTGCCAAGAGAATGGAAAGTTATGTCAGCTACAAAGCAGATACATACGAGTACATAAAAGAGGCAAGGAAGAGAAAAAGCACGTAAACTTACATCCAAGACAGGCGTGAAGCAGCTAAATGTGTGCTCCTCTCCCCGCGAGAACCTGTCCAAAGAGTGGTAGAGCTCGGCCAGTCCAGCCTCCCCCCACGCAAACCCCCTCACGGCATCCAGATCTGTCAGCGACCCGAGCAGAGGGAAGTGACAAGACGTGTCGGAAGTCGGGAACAAGGTCGCTGACAGCGCAAACCAAAGGAACCCTCGAGCCAGACGCTCCGCGGTCATCCTCAAAGACCCAGCCAGATAATCGGCGACGCCCGCCCTCAAGTGACGCTCCATCGGCCTGTACCGAATGCCTAAGCCCCTGGCATCGGTAATATCGAAACCCAGCAGCCCAGACAACTGCTCCGGGGTGTAACCATCAACCCACACCAGCGCGTTGCCATAAGTCGGCAACCCAGTGATAGCGGCAAAATCCGTGGGAGTCACCGTCGCCTCCCCCCATCTGAAATGGAAAGTGTGGGTCGTATCCCACCAGTACTCGCTCAGCGCGACATACATGGACCTGCCCCTCGGCGTATCAGCTGTCGCAGCTACAGCACTGATAAACCCAGCCAGCCCGGAGTCAATCACCAGCTGTCGTGGACTCCTCTCTCCCTCTCGGGCCACGTCCGGGATAAGGCCCCACAATACCTGCACTGCCTCAAAGGCACCCCGACTCTTCTGGTTGTGGGTATCAACCATCCCTGTCCCCTGCAGACAAACAAGACAGAAGCAACGTCAACAGAAATGCACCAACGCATGTCAAAAGGATGCAATGCAGATACGGTTCTCATTCATTTCCTGCGAACTTTCAAAATCTTTCGAAAACTCCGTCGAATCCGGAACTTTCAAAATCATTTCGAAAACTCCGTCGAATCCGGAACTTTCAAAATCTTTCGAAAACTCCGTCGAATCCGGAACTTTCAAAATCATTTCGAAAACTCCGTCGAATCCGGAACTTTCAAATTCTTTCGAATTTTTCGAAAATCTCGCTCCGTCCCGAATTAAAGCTACTTTAATTTTGGAAAATGCATTTAGACATGGAATTTTGCAACCAAAATTTTTATGTCATCTACCCATGATGTCAATTGAACTACGTCCTAGTCAATTTCGACAACGATTCATAGCAAAGTCAAAAGCCCCAAATCGGGCACCAAAATCCCTAAGTAAATTCCTAACAAATTTCTAACATTTAAAGAATGCACATTCTTGAAATTAATGGAATTTGTAGGGAACTTACTTGTCTTTCGATCCCATCCTTGGAGTTGTGTCTATCCCTCGCCGGATAAAACTCCGCCGGATTCAATGGAAGAGTGGTGGTTCGAATGGTCCGAACCAATCGAGTTCTTTCGTCGTCGGTCCTTCCGTGGCGAGCCATTGGTCCTCCTTCACCCTCCATAGCGATTTTCCCTCACAAATTCGAGCAAACCTTGCAATTTGGGTTGGATTTCTCTCTCTTTTCTCTCCTCTCTCGCCGGCAACAATGGAAGAAATGGCCATTTTCTTCCCCAGCCTCGGCATTTAAAAGGTTTCTGGAAAAACAGTAAAAGTCCGACCGGACTCTTACTGCACCAGAATAATTTTTGCCCCTTTTGCCCCTCAGCTTTTGGCAATTCCAATTTTACCACTTTTGGCCCCCGAAAGTGTAAAATTTCCCCCAGTTAGACATTTCTAACGCCCTATCCCCCGAGGATAATTCTCAGTTAGTTTTCACTAACGCTCGTCTCCAGACGTTAAATTCTCAGTTAGTTTTCACTAACGCTCGTCTCCAGACGTTAAATTCTCAGTTAGTTTTCACTAACGCTCGTCTCCAGACGTTAAATTCTCAGTTAGTTTTCACTAACGCTCGTTAAATTCTCAGTTAGTTTTCACTAACGCTCGTCTCCAGACGTTAAATTCCCAGTTAGTTTTCACTAACGCTCGTCTCCAGACGTTAAATTCCCAGTTAGTTCTCACTAACGCTCGTCTCCTGACGTTAAATTCAGTCCAGTTGACGTTTGACATTCAAACGTTCAACCATGTCTCCGGACATTTCAGTTACGATTCCGTCTCCCGACGTTAAAATTTAAATGGTCCTCACCATTAAACTCTCAATCGCGACCTTTCACGGTCCGATTCCAATTCGCGACCTTTCACGGTCCGATTTCAAACTCTTATTCGCGACCTTTCACGGTCCGATTCCAAACAGTTGATCCCGACCTTCGCGGTCCGACCTCCACTCTCTTATCGAGACCTTCGCTCATCTCCGGCAACAGCAATAAGCCCGAACCCCAAGGTACGAACGCCTTGCAAACAGTCATCTCCGGCAACAGCAATAAGCCCGAACCCCAAGGTACGAACGCCTTGCAAATAGTCATCTCCGGCAACAGCAATAAGCCCGAACCCCAAGGTACGAACGCCTTGCAAATGGTCATCTCCGGCAACAGCAATAAGCCCGAACCCCAAGGTACGAACGCCTTGCAAATGGTCATCTCCGGCAACAGCAATAAGCCCGAACCCCAAGGTACGAACGCCTTGCAAATGGTCATCTCCGGCAACAGCAATAAGCCCGAACCCCAAGGTACGAACGCCTTGCAAACAGTCATCTCCGGCAACAGCAATAAGCCCGAACCCCAAGGTACGAACGCCTTGCAAATGGTCATCACCGGCAACAGCAATAAGCCCGAACCCCAAGGTACGAACGCCTTGCAAATCAGCATCTCACCGGCAACAGCAATAAGCCCGAACCCCAAGGCACGAACGCCTTGCAACAATCCCTCTTCGGCCATCCAGGTAAGCCCGAACGCTCATCCCCAGCAGGATAAAACTGGCAACAGCAATAAGCCCAGCACCCAAGGCACGAAAGCCCTCGTCAACATCGCAACTCCGGTTTGAGGCGCCACACGCCCTCGAAGGTTTCAGAAGCCCCAGGTTCAGACGCCTCCTAACAGTCTCCATTCAGGTACAGGTACCTCGCGAATGGTCTCATCCAGGTTTAGACGCCTCCTAACAGTCTCGCTCAGGTCAAGGTCCCCATGCGCGGCCCTTGCCCCTTTTCGAACTACGATCGGCTTGATTCCCGCTCGGGATACGTAGGAATCCTTTTCGCTAAGGGTCCAGCCAGCTGACCGCCCAGGTCTCTTTCAAAGTAAGGCATCCCGATTTGGATCCTTATCTTTTCGACGACCCCACTTCCTTCGAAAGTGACGTCGCCGAGGGGCTAACTGTAAGTACCCAAATCCGGATCGTCCAAATCCGTCAGAAAGTTAACCGAAATCCGTTAACTGGCCCGCTCCAGGTTAACCGGAACTCGTTAAACTCCCCGTTGCTGTGCCAACGAGACGTCTCGGGACTGCCCCGTGCATCCCGACGTCGAACCGTACTTAACACGTGACATCTCACGTAAAAGTATGGCTTTCCCTGAAAAACGCATTTTCCGGCACTTTCCGGGGGCGTTTCGGACATTTCCCGGACTGTTATTTTAAAAAACGGACAAAACCGGGACCGGGGAACGAACTCCCACACTTCTGGTGAGTCACAGGACACGTGTCCTGCATGCCACCTCCCTCTAGTCACTCGTCAATCACAAATCAAGGCCAAAAGACCAAAATACCCCTGGTTTGCAAGCCAAGTCCGGCCGGACTCACTGTGCAATTTTCCTGAAATTGCCAACAAGTCCTCCAGATTTCCAAAATTCCCAAAACCCCTGAAATTCAGTCCAAGTCCGGCCGGACTCCTACTGCAATTTTCACCCTATAAATAGAAGTTGCTGTCAAAGGCAAAAGAAGAGGATTTTGATACCAAAAAATCACATACCCCACGGTCCAAACTGGTTTCCACCCCTCCCGAGCTCCCGTTTTGTCTCGATTCGCGTGAAACCTTCGTATTTCGATCAAATACGCACCCTACAACTTCGAAACAACCTTTCGAATAACTTTCCGTGTCCCGTGCACACCTCCCGAGCCAAAGGAGTCGACCCTAGCCATAGGTATAACTCCCTCTCTCTGAATCTTCCGTTCCGTCTCGGTTTACGCGCCAGTCGCTATAACTGTTTCGAACGTCATTGTCAAAATGTAGACGCCTCCGTCTAACGGGGTCCGATACGTTTTAGCCCCTCGATCCTCTTCTCTTTCCGTAAGAGAAGTAATCACGGGTTAAAACGGCGTTCCGACCCCGTTCCGTTTACTTTCACGTCATTTACAATTCCGAGCCGTTTGGCCTCGTTGATCGTCATTTACAATTCCGAGCCGTTTGGCCTCGTTGATCGTCATTTACAATTCCGAGCCGTTTGGCCTCGTTGATCGTCATTTACACTTCCGAGCCGTTTGGCCTCGTTGATCGTCATTTACAATTCCGGATCGTTTGATTCCGTTGACACCGCTTTAAATACTGTCATTTACAAGTCCGATCCGTTTGGATTGTGATAGTATTTACTTTTCAAAAGTCCGAGTCGCAACCCGATTCGTTGATCGCATATCATTTAATACGCATTTTCCTCGTAAAAATCGTTAACAATGTAATGCCCGGTTCAAAACCGGAGTTCGTCCGTCGAACTCTCTTTCAAAACGCGCTAAATGACGTTCGGCCTCCGAACGCTCGTCTTCAAACTCAAAGCCGCCATTTGACACTTAAAATCATTTAATACGCATTTTTCTCGTAAAAATCGTTAACAATGACTCGCACGGTTCAAAGTCGACGTTTGCCACGCAAACGCTCATTTCAACTCAAAGTCGACGTTTGCCACGCAAACGCTCATTTCAACTCAAAGTCGACGTTTGCCACGCAAACGCTCATTTCAACTCAAAGTCGACGTTTGCCACGCAAATGCTCATTTCAACTCAAAGTCGACGTTTGCCACGCAAACGCTCATTTCAAACTCAAAACCGACGTTTGTCATTCAAACGCTCGTCTTTTCAAACAAAGTCACCTAATCAACGTTTGTCACTCAAACCAAGATTAAGCTTGTCATTCAAGCCCCCATTTCAAAAGACACACACACACACACACATGATTTTGAGAAAGGTAGAAAGACTCGTCATGCGAGGCGTTTCGGGCGATCTCGTAATACTCTACCCGAAACGTAACGTGACCTCCGAACCTAACAATCTCTGGTACTAAAAAGCTTTTTACTCGTTTTTGCTGCCAATAAAAATGATCCCCGTTTTCAAAGCCTTTTCCTAAGTTTTTGCTACCAATAAAAACGACACCATTTTCAAAAGCCGTTTCTCAACGTTTGGGCTCAAAATACAAAACCGCGTGGCGACTCCTCATTCTGCTCCTTCCCGTGAAGCGAGGTCTCAGACACCAACCCCCCGCGAAAGACAACCGCCTTTTCCGCCGCCCCGCGCGCGAAAAAGATCGGGTAATTTCACTCATATGCCATAGAAGGGCATCAGTATCTACCTCAGATTCAAAGGATGTTACTCCACCTACAACCGTGCTTCCTAGCAACCTGTAAATGTTTTTAGAGCCCCTCTCACCCTTCATCACCACCATAGCACCCTTAACAACTTTCAATACTCCACCTTGTGCTTTATAGGTCATACCGTTTGCATCCAAGGTACCCAATGAAACCAGATTTTTAGAAACCTCTGGTACATGTCTAACATCACATAACGTTCTAACCACACCATCATACATTTTAATTCTTATAGTTCCTATGCCAGTAATTTTACATGTAACACCATTACCTATAGTAACTATACCAGAATTAACTGACCTGTAGGTATCGAACCAATCACAATTCGCCGTCACATGAAAAGAACTTGCCGAATCCAGAATCCAGCAATCTGTCGGGTGCTCCACAGCTGATGAAGTCGTGAGCATATCACCATCCACGTCCTCCGAGCAATCTTCAACCACATTAACTGACTTTGAAGAGTTTGCTTTACCGTTCCCCTTCTCCGGACAATTCTGCCTCTTGTGCCCCTTCTGCCCACACTTGAAACAATTCCCCTTATACTTCTTCCTTGACTGCGAATGAGAATTCTGCCTTTGTGAATTATCCCGGGACTGGGTTCTCCCCCGTTCCTGATTCTCCTTCACAAATAACCCTTCACCCGCAGGTTCATCAACAAACTTCTTCCGTTTATGAAACCCTATAAGGGCTTCTGTGACCGGTTGCAATTCCAAAGTATCCTTCCCCCATGTCAACGTAGTAATAAGATTTTCGTATGTTGAAGAAGTAGGCAACGAATTCAATAGCATCAACGCCTTGTCCTCCTTCTCAAATGTCACCTCCACCCTAACCAAATCATTGAGTATTTGATTAAACGTGTGGATATGAGAATCAAGGTCCGAACCCTCTGCCATCTTAAGCCCATACATCCATTGCTTAAGATGCAACTTGTTTGACAAAGATTTCGACATATACCTGGCCTCCAAAATCTCCCAAACCTTTGTCGGTGATTCTTCATCAATCACATGATACACCACCTCATCCGCAAGGCACTGCCGTATTGAAGATACAGCCCATTCCTGCAACTCCTTCCATGGTCCTTCTTCGATATCATCAGGTTTAGTCGAATATCGAAGAACTTTTCCCTAGCCTGCTTGAACCAGAAAATCCTTCACCTGCCTTTGCCACAACGCAAAGTTTCCATGCCCATCAAACTTCTGAACATCGGACTTCACGGTGATATAATTAACCCCAGACATCGCAATCGTGATCTGATACCAGTTGTTGTGCATCGCAGTGGAAGCTATTGACAAAAACCAAAAATACACACACAAGCAATTGAGAAAACAAAAGAGAAAAGAGATGGAATTGTTTGGGGTTTTGAACTACTACCTCTGTATTATTATGTGCAATAATCTCCTACAGTTACATAGGGTTACAATCTTTTTATATTAGACACAAACCCTAGCCCAACTAAGACTAAATAACACAGAAGCTTGCAATTCCAAAACCCCCCGCTGGCCTTGAGGCGCCCGCCTCGGCATACCCCAGGCGCCCGCCTGGCGACGCCAAACCACGACCACAGCTACTGCCTTCGATGCATCCGCCTCGCCTATACCATGCGGCCACCTCAAAGCTTCACTCCACGGCCCCCAGCTTCGGCCTCCCAGGCGCCCGCCTCAGCCTAAGTGAGGCGCCCGCCTTGCCAGCAAAATGTCGAGCCATAAATCCTACAGACTAGGACACAATTTCTTTAGACTCGACATTGAGGGATAACCCAATCTGCAATGAATCTGGAACGGAGTAACAGAGGAACTCAAACACTAAATTGACGATGCAACTTCAAAGTAGTAGAGTTTGCCTGATTCTGCCCCTCTACTAATAATCTTTTTCGTCGCACGATCCTGAAAGACAATATGTAGGAAAGAATGAGACCTCACAGTTATGATCATGCATAAATTTACTAACAAACAAGATATTGAAAGAAAAACCTGAAATATATAAAACTAAAGACAAAGTGAGTAACGGTGTAAGACATATACTACTCTGCCCCCCCGAATAGGTGATACCGAACCATTGACAAATGTAATGTACGACGTCACCTGCAACGGAAGCATAAAACGGAAAGAAGAAAATAAAATGCAGAAGACGAACTGAAAGAGAGAAACAAAGACACTGTAACCCAACCTACTTTTGGTTGTGGGTGATACCTTGTTTAAATAGAATGCTATTACATAGGAAAATATATTCTCTAATTATTCTATACTACCTACTTTAGTTATAGGGCTAATTACAAGGATAGCTACAAGGATAATTACAAGAGATTGATACATACTGTGAATACAAGATATGGACAAACATAACATCCGTGATTGACATACTCCATATCTTGTATTTTATGTGATTGGACCTCCATAACTCATTTTATTGCTTTCACCCCCCCTCAAGCTAATCGGAACGGAGCAGAGATGTAGCTTGCCAGAAAGTAGTTGGAATCTTCGTGCAGCAAGACTTTTAGTGAATATGTCGGCAACTTGATCTGAGGAGGCAACATGATGAAGACGTAAGAAACCGCGGTGATGTAGCTCACGAAAAAAATGAAGATCGGTCTCAATGTGATGAGTACGAGCGTGAAAAACTGGGTTTTTGGACATGTGAAGCGCCGATATGTTGTCACATAGAAGTCGAGGAGGAGCTAAGTGGAGTCCGAGTTCCCTGTAGAGATAGGAGAACCAACGAAGTTCGACAGCCGTGGAGGCTAACGCTCGATACTCCGCCTCGCTACTAGAACGAGAGACTGTATGTTGTTTCTTTGCTGACCATGCCACTAAGTTAGGACCAATACACACACAAGCGCCGGTTGTAGAGCGACGATTGTCAGGTGACCCGGCCCAGTCAGCATCACTAAATGCTACAAGGGATGTGTCTGGTGAACTTTGGAAGGAGAGACCAAGATTTATCGTACCTTTAAGAAACCGAAAGATATGCTTAACAACTTGTAAATGGGTTGTCCGAGGAGAATGCATAAATTGGCACACTTGGTTGACAGCAAAAGCTAAATCTGGTCGGGTGAGAGTAATATATTGAAGTCCTCCAACCATACTACGATAAGAAGTGGTGTCGGAGAGAGGGTCCCCGTTAGAAGACAAGAGATATAGGCCGGGTGCTAGAGGCGTGGGTGCTGGTTTGCTTAAATGCATATTGAACTTGTGAAGGAGATCAGTAGCATACCTAGACTGATTCAAATGCAGGTGAGTTTTGGTGCGTGTGGCTTCAACGCCCAAAAAGAACCTCAGGGGTCCCAACCGCCGACTATCAAATTTGCTACAAATGGCGTCAAAAACATGGTTAACGGATGTGACAGAAGAACCGGTAATGATGATGTCATCAACGTATACAAGAATGACCACTGTAGATCCGTGTAGATGACGGATGAAAAGGGAAGAGTCGGCATGTCTATTAAAGAACCCCAAACTGAGTAAGAAATCATGCAATCTATGAAATCAAGCTCGCGGCGACTGCTTAAGGTCGTAGAGTGCACGATGAAGGCGACATACATAATCTGGCAGCTGTTGATCAATGAACCCTGGAGGCTGAGACATATATACTTCTTCGGAAAGAATACCATTTAAAAAAGCATTTTGAACATCAAGTTGTTCGATGGGCCAATCCCGAGAATGGGAAATAGAGAGAATAGTCCGGATAGTGGCCGGTTTGATAACCGGGCTAAAAGTCTCATCATAATCGACACCTTCCTGTTGTGTGTACCCTTGGGCTACAAGTCGAGCCTTGTATCTTTCTAAAGAACCATCAGCATTTCGTTTAACTTTGTAAATCCATTTACTACCAACAATATTATGATGAGGCGAACGGGGAACAAGAGACCAAGTACCATTTTTTTGTAGAGCAATAATTTCCTCCTGCATAGCTTGTTGCCACTTGGGTAACGGAGCTGCTTGTTTAAAAGTTCTTGGTTCAAAAAATGGAGAGTCACTGGTAGTTGCAGTCAATGCCAATGGATATTTGCAATTTTCAACAGGAGACTCGACAGCAAGATCTGCACGAAGTTTGGGTTTGAAAATCCCAGACTTGTCTCTAGTGAGCATGTGGTGTTGCCCAATTGGGTTTGGACTAGCTGCCACAGAAGAAAAATCTGGATCATGGCAGCTTTGTTGAACTCGAACAGGACCAGTGGACTGGGAGATGGTTTCAATGGGTTGAATAGGAGATTCTGGCCCAGCATGCTCTGACGCGGATGGCTGCAATACACAAGGAAGTGGGCTGCACCTGGAGTTGGGCTGAGAAGAGGCACTGATCTGCACAGGAAGAAGAGGAAGCTCAACCGTTGCTGAGCTGCAATGCCCTGGAGTAGTGGGCTGGTCCGTCACATTAATTGGTGGATCACTGTTATGTTTTGGCTGATCTGTAGTAGATGGGCCACTCGATACAAATGAGAGCAGGGGCCCAGAGATAGTAGGTGCAAAATGTTCACACGAGGCATGGCTGGGCACTTGCAAAAGCTGACTTGGGCCAAGAGAAGCTGTAGCAAAACTTTTTGCAGAATAATAAAAATGTGTTTCGTTAAACAAAACATGTCTTGATATATATACCCGGCCAGTGAGAGGATCGTAACACCTGTAACCTTTTCGCATAGAATCATATCCAAGAAAAACACAAGGTGTGGATTTTAACATTAATTTATGACGATTATATGGAACAAGGTTAGGAAAACAAGTGCATCCAAATGTTTTAAGAAACCGATAATCCTGGGAACGGTGCCACAATTTTTCATAGAGTGAGACATACCGAAGTTGTCGCATAGGTAACCTATTGATAAGAAAAACAGCAGTTGTAAATGCCTCGAGCCAAAACTTTTGTGGAACGGATGAATAAGCAAGAAGACAAAGACCCATTTCTGATATATGTCTGTGCTTGCGTTCTACAACCCCATTTTGTTGTGGAGTATAAGGACAAGATGTCTTATGCCCAATGCCATGCTTAATCAAAAACGAGGCAAACTGTCGGTTAATAAATTCTCCCCCCCATCAGTTTGTATAGTTTTATGGTGTGTATGGCAGAAATTTTATGGGACAGTTGATTTTCAATGAGAGTTTTAAACTCTGAAAATACAATGAACACATCAGATTTATGAAAGAGGGGAAATAACCAAACGTAACGAGAAAAATCGTCAACAATTGATAAATAAAATCTATAACCATAAACAGAAGCTTCGGGGGAAGGACCCCAAACATCCAAATGTAACAAAGCTAATGGTTTTGTAGAATTAAAACTATGAAGTTCAAATGGGAGATTACAAGACTTTCCTAAGGGACAAACGTGACACATCTCCTTTATTTTAACGGAACCACTTACAGGAATCCGTTTTCGACTAACTAAGCAATCTAGAATTTGAGAAGAAGGGTGCCCAAGACGGGCATGCCAAACAGAAGGTGATGTTCTTTCGCCAATTAATGCCAAGGTGTTTACTCGGGAGCTAGGAACAAATGATAATGCGTAAAGGTCTCCAGAATTACTGCCAGAAAGAACTGCCCGTCTGGTATTGTTGTCCTTCACACAGAACCCAAAAGTAGTTAGTTCAAAGAAATAATCATTATCTAGGCAAAATTTACGAATAGAGAGTAATGATCGACTAAATTTTGGTACATGTAAAACCGTATTCATGACAAACTGGTTATTATGAGCAGAAAAACGAGTAGAGCCAATATTAGCAATGGGAATAGATGAACCATTAGCAACTAAAATTGAATCTATACCTGAATACAGAGAGTACTATTGCAGAACACCCGGATCGGATGTCATGTGATTAGTCGCACCAGAATCAAGAACAAATGAGACGGGAGCCATGGGCGACGAACCATCATTGTAATTCATCATATTCTGTGGGTAATACTAAGCAGAGTAAGCAACATTCCCTCTTTGGTAACATGTAGAAGCCTCATGCCCATTTTTCTTGCAGAGTTGGCATGATATGGAATTAGGATCTGGACTGAGAAAAGGGTTTGGAGGGGTGTATGGAACCTGAGGATTGTATGGGACAGGAGGGTTGGGAAATGGCTGCCTAGGCTGGAAATTATGTGGAATTGGCAGGAGTCCCTTACCCTGATTTTTGTTCCAATTTCTTCCTTGATTACGACGTCCATTCCCATTTCCATGGTGAGGGCTTGGCATAAAGAAAAATCCCCCAGCATTATTAGGAACAAATGGCCGAGACCCCCTTGGTTACCTGAATTAAATGCGGCTGAAGTAGGGGGAGGCACAGGTTTGGGTGATTCGGGTGTTTTAGAAGCTGCAGGAGCACTAATATTTGTGTGGGTTTGGTTTGAGAATTTTTTCTGTAGGGCTTCTTCTTGAAGGAGAAGGTCTTTGAGATCCTCAATTGAAGTATCACCTTTAGAGTTTTGGGTAGTGATAAATTCCTTATTGTGCCCTAAACCACCTAAAATCCTACTACGAAGAGTATTACTAGAGACAGCTTCACCGGCTCTGGTGAGTGAGTGAGCAATGGTTTTGGCACGTAGGACATAATCCTGAATAGTCATGCCCGGAGAAAGAGAAAGGTCATGTAGTTCCTCTTGGAGTTTTTGGATATGAATGGTGGAGGCAACACCAAACTCCTTAGCAAGAAGATCCCATGCCTCGGGTGCATTTTTGCAAGGATTGACATGTGGTTGAACCTCAGAAGTGACAGTGGCTTTAATCCATCCCAACACAAAACGAGATGTGCGGGTGAATTTTTCATACTCAGGATTAACAGTGGTGGTGTCATTGGAAATGGTTCGGGGAGGTGGGTTTTTGTCGGTGACAACATGAGTAAGGTAGTGAATTTCTAACATAGACAAGAAGAGAGAACTCCAATTTTGGTAGTTCTCATTAGACAACCTACAATGACCCATGTACGATTGTACGTTAAAGAGGATTGGGAGGCCATGTTTGTTGTAAGAATTGCTTTGCCCAGGATCGATAGTAGCCACGGTTTTTGTTGCATCATCACCCATGGCTATTGAGGAGCTCTTGATACCATGTACGACGTCACCTGCAACGGAAGCATAAAATGGAAAGAAGAAAATAAAATGCATAAGACGAACTGAAAGAGAGAAAGAAAGACACTGTAACCCAACCTACTTTTGGTTGTGGGTGATACCTTGTTTAAATAGAATGCTATTACATAGGAAAAGATATTCTCTAATTATTCTATACTACCTACCTTAGTTATAGGGCTAATTACAAGGATAGTTACAGGGATAATTACAAGAGATTGATACATATGTGAATACAAGATATGGACAAACATAACATCCGTGATTGACATACTCCATATCTTGTATTTTATGTGATTGGACCTCCATAACTCATTTTATTGCTTTCATGTAACACTGGGGTAGATAATGAAAAAGGTTTTGCAAAAGATGAATTTTCCATTGATACATCTGATGTATTTATACAGAATTTTCTATCTATATGATTTACATAATCTCCTAAACTATACAAATAATTTGAATTTAAATACAAGATATGCTGAAGATAAAAACTGATATATTTACAAGATAATGATCATCAAATCAAGATGTAGTAGGCGGATTCTGAGGAGATGCAGGAGGATTCTGAGGAGGATCCTTAGTATGCTCAATACGCCCCCTCAAGATGGACGGTCCTTGAGTGAGGCCAATCTTGGAAATTAGTGAAGCAAACCGAGCCCACGAGAGTGGTTTAGTAAGTGCGTCCACGAGTTGATCATTGCCAGAGATGTGCTGGACACGAAGGTTGCCAAGTTGAACTTGCTCACGAACAAAGTGGAACGCAAGAGCTAAATGTTTCATGCGGGAGTGGAAGAATGGGTTGGCGGAGTAAGATGTTGCGCCAAGGTTGTCACAAAACACAACTGGTGGTTCAGTAGAGGAAATGTCGAGCTCAGTCAAGAGATTGCCAACCTAAAGCACTTCAGCAGTGGTGGCAGCAACCGCACGGAACTCGGCTTCCATTGAGGAGCGAGCTATGGCACGCTGCTTTTTGGAAGACCAAGTGATGGGGTTACGTCCGAGATAGAGAATGAAGCCAGTGATGGAGTGAAAATCATCTTTGTCCCCTGCCCAATCGGCATCACAATAAGCATGAAGAATGGGAGGAGACTCTTTGAATAGTTGAATACCCAAGTGAAGTGTACCATGAAGATAACGTAGTAACCGTTTCAGAGCTGACCAATGGGACTCTTGAGGGTGATGAAGAAATTGGGCAAGCTTGTTAACTGGGAAGGCAATGTCGGGTCGGGTGAGAGAGAGGTATTGGAGACTGCCTATGATGGCTCGATATTCAGAAGGGTTGAAGATGGGAGTCCATGGTTGGGCTGAGAGAGGGGGGTAGGTGGACATTGGTGTGGAGGATGGCTTAGAATTATCCATGTGGTGGCGAGTAAGAAGGTCACTGATATACTTGGACTGGGAGAGAAGACAGCCGTGGGAGTTTGGTGTTATTTCGACACCAAGGAAGTAAGATAAGGGCCCAAGGTCTTTTAGTGAGAATCTGGAAGCAAGACTGGAAACAAATGATTCAAGAAAGGTGGTAGAGGGTCCCGTGACGACAATGTCATCGACGTAGACGAGAAGTAGAAGATGGTGGGAGTTTTTGTGGTAGGTGAAAAGAGATGGATCGGCAAGTGAGGGTTTAAAACCAAAGGAGATGAGAAATTGTTTAAGGGCGGTATACCAAGCACGTGGTGCTTGTTTGAGGCCATAGATGGCTTTGGAGAGTCGACATACATGGGAGGGTTTTGTGGGATCTTGAAAACCAGGGGGTTGAGACATGAAAACAGTTTCAGAGAGGCGACCTTGTAGGAAGGCATTGTTAATGTCAAGTTGTCTTAGAGGCCATCCTTGAGTGATTTCTAGGGAGAGAACGAGACGGATAGTGACGGGTTTGACAACGGGACTAAAGGTTTCGGAAAAATCAAGGCCGGGTCTTTGGTGGAAGCCTTTAGAGACAAGGCGGGCTTTATATTTGTGGATAGTGTTGTCGGGATTGTATTTGATAAGGAACACCCATTTGCAGCCGACAATGTTTAGTGCTTCATAGGAAGGAGCTAGGGACCATGTTTCATTACGTATGAGTGCTTTGTACTCTTCGCACATGGCTTCGTACCAATGAGGTATGGATAGGGCTTGTTTAGTGGTGGTGGGAAGAGAGGTAGGAGAAGATATGGTGGATAGATTGGCATATTTAGGGTTGAGTTTGCGTATACCATGAGAGAGGCGGGTGGTAATGGTGCGTGTGGGTTGAGGCGGATTTGAGGTAGTTGAGGCGGTAGGGGTTGGGTCGGCAGGTATTGAGTCAGCTAGGATTGGGTCAGCAGGAGTTGGGTCGGCAACAGGGATTGGGGCGGTAGGAGTTGGGTTGGCAGGGGTTGGGTAGGCAGGGGTTGGATCAGCAGAGGGTGGGTTGGCAGGGGTTGGGTAGGCAGGGGTTGGATCAGCAGAGGGGGGAGGGGTTGGGTAGGCAGGAGTGGTAGGTTGGATAATGGGTATAGAGATTGCACACCATTCTGAGGGAGACATAGGTGGGGAAACAGTGGTATGGGTGGTAAGGGAATTGTAGGGGAACTCGGTTTTAATGAATTTAACATGATGGGAGGTGTATATTTTTAGAGTTGTGGGGTCGAGACAGTGATAGGCACTCTGGGTGGGGGAATAGCCAACAAAAATACACGGGGTTGATTTTGGGGCTAATTTTTGTGGTGTGTATGGTTTTAGCCAAGGATAGCAAAGGCACCCAAAGCTTCTTAGTTTGGTGTAGTTTGGAGGTGATTTGAAGAGATGGAGATAAGGTGAGTCATTGTTGAGAGTGGGGGTGGGAAGTCTATTGATGAGATAGGCAGCGGTTGTGAGAGCATGCGACCAAAAATGAAGTGGGAGGTTCGCATGTGAGAGAAGAGAGAGAGCGGTTTCGACAAGATGGCGATGTCGCCTTTCGGCGAAGCCATTGTGTTCAAGGGTGTGAGGAGGTGATGTGAGATGTATTATACCATTGTTAAGTAATGAAGGGGTGAGTTTGAGATATTCACCACCATTATCGGAAAAGACTTGAAGGATAGGTTTTGAGAAGTATTTTTCGACAAGAGCTCGGAATCGGTTGAAGGTAGTGAAAGTGTCAGATTTATTTTTGAGAGGATATAGCCATGTATATTTTGTGAAGTGGTCAACGAAAATTACATAGTATTTAAAGTTGTCGTAGGATTGTACGGGTGAAGTCCATACATCTGAAAAAATAAGTTCTAGAGGTGCATGGGATTGAAGAGAAGAAGTGGCAAAAGGGAGTTTATGACTTTTATTGATATTGCAGGAATTGCAAACCGGTAATGAACCACTAGGAATAGAAATAGAAAAACATTTATTTAAAAGGGAAACAATAGGAGGGGATGGGTGACCTAATCTATGATGCCATGAGCGAAGATTTGAGGAGGTGCTGAGATGAACTTGGGGAGGAGTGGGGCGCCAAAGATAGACTCCCTGATCAATTGTTCCCTGAAGAAGAATCCGGTTTGTCGAGATGTCTTTAAAAAGAAAAGAGTATTGTGAGAAAACAGCAGTAGCATTATTATCCTTGCAAAATTGAGAGACAGAAAGGATGTTGCGAGAGATTAAGGGAACATGAAGAATATTAAGAAATAATAGAGGTGTGTAAGGAGTATAAAGAGAAAAAGAACCTATGTTGGAGATGGGAAGGGAGGATCCATCTCCGATGATGACATCATCACAACCATCATAGGGGTGGTGGAGAGAAAGAGTGGATAGATCATTGGTAATGTGATTTGTGGCGCCGCTATCAACAAGCCATGGGGCTGGGAAAGATGGAGCAGCAGTGGCCGTGTGGGCTTGGAGAGAGGAGTGAGATTGAGGAGTTCTAGGGGCACGGTTGGATAATGGAGCGGGTGGAAAGTTGACACTGGGATAATCTCTCTTGAATTGTCGACATTGGGAAATCACATGACCCACATAACGACAATACTGACATTTTCCTTTAAAAGGGGCGGGGGAGTTGGTTCACGGCTGAGATGGGGTGGGAAGGATGAGTTGACTTGGAGGGTGCCGAGGGTTGGTGTGGTGAGGGTTGGAGAGGGTGGTAGAGGACTGTGGTGCAGCCATGCCGAGAAAGAAAGAAGTGGGCAGCAGAGAGAGGAAAGGCAGCGGGTTTTGGGAGAGATCACAAGGCTCTGATATCAAGAAAAAGGTTTTGCAAAAGATGAATTTTCCATTGATACATCTGATATATTTATACAGAATTTTCTATCTATATGATTTACATAATCTCCTAAACTATACAAATAATTTGAATTTAAATACAAGATATGCTGAAGATAAAAACTGATATATTTACAAGATACTGATAATCAAATCAAGATGTAGTAGGCGGATTCTGAAGAGATGCAGGAGGATTCTGAGGAGGATCCTTAGTATGCTCAATAGATAACACCTTAATGATGCTAAAAAATATACCTCGGTTGCCGGTCATATGATTAGAAGCACTCAAATCAATGACCCATTTACAATCAAACAAAGAGACACAAGCAATGGCATACCCGTCTGGACAAAAGTAGCAGTAAGGGATGAAGGGATGCCCGAAACCGTACAGTATATCGAGCAAACTCATCATCAGACATCATTACCATCACACTTTCGGAAGTTTGAGGTTGAGATGGAGTGGGGCATTAGTATTCGGAGAATTAGAGACAGCATGAGCAAGCCAGTCTGGTTTCCCATGCAGCTTCCAATAAGTATGCATCATTATGCCCCGACACCCCACAATGATAACAAACACGAGCCTCTGTAATCTCCTCATGTCAACCCCGACTGCCTCCTCGACCACTGCCATCAACTACCTGATGTCCTTGACCCACAAGGAGAGGGCTCACGTGTGAGCACCCCAACCCGGGACCTAACGCGTGTCCCGAGCTTGAGGAGCTCAAACTAAGAAAACCCATCTTAAATTTTTAAAAACTTTTATTTCACTTTAAAAGAAAATCACTTCTCAAACTTCCAAAATAATATCAACTGATAATATCTCCACTCGGAGGAATTTAAACAAATATTCTAATAGACTATAACTTGATCAATTACATTGAAAACCCAAATTAACATTGTTTAACAAAAGAGTTTTCCATACAACTTATAAAAGAGTAATACTTAAATAGGACTCCCGACAACCTACTCATATACCTATCCTGACAAGTCCCAAAAGCAAGAGTCCAAACTCTTTCCCCGGCCTCACTGGCTCAGTCACCTATCTCAGCACAATCTAAAACAGTAAAAGGGAAGGGGTGAGAATAAATCTCAATAAGCTATTATGAATGCAGCAAGATGCCAAACAAGATGCAACACATAGCATGGTTACACATAGCACATTATTAAAGCGGTAAACACCTTACGTTACCTCATTTTACCTTTCCCGTCTGAACAATAAGTCGTACAACGTGGGAGTAAAACTCCTCTCTTTGGTGAACTGCCTCCATGCACATTCACCGCTTATAGGACTCATACCCCAGAGATCCATATAAGAAAATCAGATACTTATATAACCCTTTAATAAGAGTACCATATAATATCGCCGCTATCTGTAAGGCTTTTGGCTTAATACAGAAGCATTCCACCTAGTCACCAAAGTCGCAGCGGACTGTAAGGCTTTTGGCTCAATACAGCTGCTAGCACACCCACTCTGTGGCCACAGAGGGGCCGGTCACAGGTATGATGAACCTTCAATCACTTATAGAACAAATCAATAATTGATTGAATTCCATTATACCCCCGAATATAAACACGTTCAAGCACATAATAGATACTTGAAATAAAATCCACAAAAGGGATAGGAATATAACAACATGGTAATGAATACTCATGTTAAATCAGTACCATAGTGCAACATTCATTTAATACACTATGCATAATACCATCAATGAATATGAATTCAAGTAAGGTAACAATATAACCAAATAATCCACACTTGGGATACAATATGCCAGATAATCCACAATGGGGATACAATATAACCATATACCAAATAATCCACACTGGGGATACAGTATAACAATGTAATACATATACATTCTCAACTAACGTAATAGTGTAACTTATAGTTTCTACACTATTCAAATTAATCACCAAGGGTATGGGAGCAAATAAGGCCACCCCGAACCATAAATCATTCATACGAAGTCATTACTCAACCTTGAATAATCTTAATAAAAGTTCAAGATCTACTTCCCAAGTTTGAACCACTTTGGTGAAGTTACGAATCAAGCTCATCCACCATTTCCGAACAATATTTAAACTACTCCCACAATTTCATTTTTGACCAAATAAGACATCATGGCCTAGCCAACGTATTCTACTTTAATCCTAGGTTAAAAAGGATTAATTCATATCCAAAGTAGATTAGGTTTCACTACTTTGAAAGGGTTAGGAACCATACTTAGTGGTTGTGGGTGAAATTCAGCAAGAAAGGAAACTGAGGAAATTCTGGTGACATGGGCGACCGCCCAAGTCACCATGGGCGACCGCCCAAGTGAAGTTTAAAAAGGGTTCAAGGCTTCTGATGGACTGGGCGACCGCACACGCCGTCTTGGGCGACCGCCCAAGAAGGAAGAAAAGGTAACCCAAGGCTGGTCACATGGACCGCCCAAGGCTCTTTCCAGCTATACCCAGATTTCAAGTCTCTTTTCACATATACTCTTTTTCCCTTTTATGATCTTTCTTATTTTTATAAATACCAAAAGGATCTTCTAACTTTACAAACCTCATTCTAAATCATTTAAACCCCAAATAATATAACCCTAGATCATTTATCACTAAATTCTCCACCCATTTCACTACCACATTTCAAGTTTAACCTTCTTAATCTAACTCAACTCACTTTCATACACTCTTGATCATCTTCCTTAAACCACATCATCATTCTATAACATTAACCAATTTCTCAACTCCAAGAAGGTTTCCAAAGCATCAAATAACCAATTTAATAACAATAACAAAACCAAATAGTTCATGAACATTAAATAGAAGGGAAGATCATAATAACTCACATCATTAAAAGTATATCAAATCCTTTTACTGCTTTTTTCTACCCAAATTAAATAAACTCATAATCTTTCCCAAATCAAAGTAATATGTATATAATCACATACTCTAACTCCATTAATGTCATTAACATCTTACACTCATTATACCCTCATTCCTTCAACTTAAACCCCCATCTCATAACTAAAATCAATTAAACCTTAAATAACCATTTTACTCAAATAACATTATTCAAAAATATCACAATCATTTTATTTCCACAAAATATTCATAAACACATAAAGTGAGCAATATTTAGAAAGAAGTCATAATAACTTACCTTAGATTTTTAGAATAAAATGAGAATCTTCTTAGCTTGATAAACTCCCCTAGATGCACCAAGCACAAAAGTACAATTGAATTGAAAAATGGAGTAGAATTGAGCTTGCTAGAAATTTGGAAAGAGAGACTCTAGGAAGGAGCTTCCATGGATGGAATGAATGAGGATGAAGAAGAAAATTATTAGGGAGAATGGGGAGGATGGAGGAAGTATGGGAGGAGGGTAGTATACTTTGACTAAGGAGGAGGAAGGGTGAGGGATTTAAGGGGGAAGGCATGGCCCCCCATGCCAAAATAATGAAAGGCTTTCAAAATTAAGCCACTAGGTCCTCCAAGTTCTAAGTAATACAATTAAATCCCCTAAATTTCTCTACTTCACACAAGGCACCTAACCAACCCATAATATTTTATTTGTTTATTTTATTTTCAATTATTATAATTCAACCAATACTTTAACTTACTTTCATTTTATCCCAAAGCTTTAGAATTATCTCCTAACCATCTCAACTTGACATAAACATTAAAGGCATAGAATAAACACATAGAGTTAATCATTAATATTAAAAATATGTAATATAATACTAAAATTAGTGCCTAGGGTTAGGGTCGTTACACTCACTCCCCCTTAAAGAAAATTCATCCCGAATTTTAAACTTGCTTACCTTAAGGATCAATAACAAAGGTTACCTCTCACGCATTTCAAATTACAACTTCCACATAGTTTCCTTAATGGCATGATTCTTCTATACATTTTCACAACCCGAATACTCTAGGATTTCAATTTCCTAAACTATAATTCTAATAACTCTCAATGGTTCTCCCGCATAAGTCCAATCCGTCTAATCATCATTAGTGGGAGAACTCCATACAAACGAGGGATCATACAATTGATTTTTTCCTAACAAGCTTCACACTGTACCACTTCAATGCTAAACTAAAACTGCTATTATACACAACTCGCTAAGGTTAATTAAACTCCTCAAGTTGAAAGGAAGTCCATAATACAATACACCACCTATTTTTCAAGAATCTGGATAGTCCTCTAATCTCTTCCTTCCGAGTAACTAAATTCTCCAACTCTTAGGATCGGTAACAAATCCCAAAAGGAAGTTTCAAAAAGATAAGGTTCTACTTTAAATAACGAAAACAATTGCAACCACTCTCGGGTAGAGGATAAGAAAATTCCGCTTTATCTAAGTTAACTTCCTCGAAACATACGCTATCACTTTCCCATTTTGCATAATCTCACAACCTAATCTTCCTTTAATACACACTTAAAATTTCACAAAGTCCTCACATCCTCTAGGTAAGGTAAGGATCGGATCGGATCTCTAGCCAATCTATTCTCCATATCTATCAATATGATTCATCCTTATTACATCCCACACCATTTATACATCCTCTAGAGTTAACTAAAGCAACGCTTTTTCAATTCTCAAGAACTCCTTAAAATTTCCTTCGATAGCACTTGCCCACCCAAAGATCACGGACTCAATCCTAGCAAGATCCATGGTAACCCTCAAGCTTAAGACTATATAACCCAAAATGTAAAATCTTTGCGAGCCAACTCACATTTGCTAAACTTCTCAAACGATGAATTCCCACTAAAGGTAAATAACACAACTCACAAATTATCTCCCTGATCCTCTCGTATCTTTAAATAACTAAGGAGGTCATCAATCATAACTACCATAAAGCCGTCAAAATAAGGATTAAAATTCTGCTTATCATACTCAGAACCAACACATGGGATATACCGACGGAAGCACATTTACCGTTTACTCACAACTAGCACATAAAATTTTTGAAAAGACTTCTTATGCAAGTCTAACACATACCAATTACCTTTCACACTTTTAACCAAAATTTCCACCTTAAATGCCTATATATAACAAGAATTTCACATTAAAGTTTACCTATATCAAATACCAATATAAGTAAAGTGGGCATAGAAAAGGTGACTCACTTCTTATGATAGTCTACCAATGCACAACAACTACTTAACCATTCAGGTCAAGTATATCTCATAATTACAAATCGGTAATCATACCAAATCAACTGGCAATACATGCCCAGCTATAACCACATCACCACCGTAGTAAACCAAAGGAGATTCGAGGTATCCTCTTATAAGAGCAGAATCCTCTAACAATAAAATAAAATCTCAAGCAATGTATGCCACATAGAAGCAAAATGTGATGCCAAACATAAATGATATGAAACAGGATCTATAAAATATGACCCCTAACTTCTGAGACAGGTAATATACCTCTAGTGACCTCTGAGGGATCTATCTCTCCTGGACCCGAAACACATACTCGACCATAGACCTTCTCTTTCGGTTCCCCTTCATTATCTCTTTTGGTACCACCTCTTTGTTGTCCACCCAGCTGACCGCTGCTGGAAGCTCGTCCCCGCTGCAACCTTCGGCAATGTCTCCTAAAGTGTCCCATTGCTCCACAATTAATACACTTGCCTTGCTTACTCCAACACCGATCTTCGGTATGTCCAACCCTCTTGCAAAATTTACAAATCATTCCATACTGTTTGGATATTGGCCTAGATGAAGAAGCTACAACAAGTTCCCCTCTCACATTTCCTGAAGTGAAAGCCCTTGGCTGTCCTCTAGTGATTTTGGATCCTTGTCCTAGATGCTTTGGTTTATTTCTAATCCCACTTTCCGATTTTCCACTATTTTCCTCAATGTTATTCTCGATCTTATATGCTCTATCTATGGCTGTCTGATAATTGGTGAAGCTATCAATAACTAATTTCTTTCTAAACTCAATCCTCAAACCTTTTACAAACCTATGAACTCTTCTCGCTTCATGCGACACCAAATGAGGGCAACACCTGGCTAATTCCTCAAACCGGACTGAATACTGATTCACCGTCATGTTCCCTTGTTTTAGTCCTAAAAATTCAATCTCCTTCTTATCCCTTGTAACCATTGAAATGAAATAATCCTCGAACTGCTGAGTGAAATTATCCCAAGTCTGGGGTGTATGATCCCGCTCCCAATTTCCCTTCAAAATCTGCCACCACTGATCAGCTGAACCTTCAAGTTTGAAAATGGCATATCTAACTTTCTCTTCGTTGCGACTCTCCATAACCTCAAAGATTTTGTTCATTTCTGCTAACCATTTTTCTGCCCTTAACGGATCCGGATCTCCATTAAAACTCGGTGGATTCATCTTCACAAACCTTTCCAATTCATCACTTTGACATCCCTCAGGTTGATTCGGAATTGATCCTCTAGTCTCCATATTCTGTACAAACATCCTGAATAATTTCATCATCTCTTCATTCTGAATTCCACCTATACCCATATTTCCTTCATTTTCTAGAACCTTTCGCTGATCCTCATTGCTTCCGGCCATTTGAACGAACTCCTACATTAAACACTCGGCGTCAATTACCACACATTCCCCCTTAGTTTAGACATCTACCCTTGACCTCTAAACTAAGCTCTGATACCAACTGTGAGCACCCCAACCCGGGACCTAACGCGTGTCCCGAGCTTGAGGAGCTCAAACTAAGAAAACCCATCTTAAATTTTTAAAAACTTTTATTTCACTTTAAAAGAAAATCACTTCTCAAACTTCCAAAATAATATCAACTGATAATATCTCCACTCGGAGGAATTTAAACAAATATTCTAATAAACTATAACTTGATCAATTACATTGAAAACCCAAATTAACATTGTTTAACAAAAGAGTTTTCCATACAACTTATAAAAGAGTAATACTTAAATAGGACTCCCGACAACCTACTCATATACCTATCCTGACAAGTCCCAAAAGCAAGAGTCCAAACTCTTTCCCCGGCCTCACTGGCTCAGTCACTGTCTCAAAGACAATCTAAAACAAGAAAGGGAAGGGGTGAGAATAAATCTCAATAAGCTATTATGAATGCAGCAAGATGCCAAACAAGATGCAACACATATCATGGTTACACATAGCACATTATTAAAGCGGTAAACACCTTACGTTACCTCATTCCCGTCTGAACAATAAGTCGTACAACGTGGGAGTAAAACTCCTCTCTTTGGTGAACTGCCTCCATGCACATTCACTGCTTATAGGACTCATACCCCAGAGATCCATATAAGAAAATCAGATACTTATATGACCCTTTAATAAGAGTACCATATAATATCGCCGCTATCTGTAAGGTTTTTGGCTTAATACAGAAGCATTCCACCTAGTCACCAAAGTCGCAGCGGACTGTAAGGCTTTTGGCTCAATACAGCTGCTAGCACACCCACTCTGTGGCCACAGAGGGGCCGGTCACAGGTATGATGAACCTTCAATCACTTATAGAATAAATCAATAATTGATTGAATTCCATTATACCCCCGAATATAAATACGTTCAAGCACATAATAGATACTTGAAATAAAATCCACAAAAGGGATAGGAATATAACAACATGGTAATGTATACTCATGTTAAATCAATACCATAGTGCAATATTCATTTAATACACTATCCATAATACCATCAATGAATATGAATTCAAGTAAGGTAACAATATAACCAAATAATCCACACTTGGGATACAATATGCCAGATAATTCACAATGGGGATACAATATAACCATATACCAAATAATCCACACTGGGGATACAGTATAACAATGTAATACATATACATTCTCAACTAACGTAATAGTGTAACTTATAGTTTATACACTATTCAAATTAATCACCAAGGGTATGGGAGCAAATAAGGCCACCCCAAACCATAAATCATTCCTACGAAGTCATTACTCAACCTTGAATAATTTTAATTAAAGTTCAAGATCTACTTCCCAAGTTTGAACCACTTTGGCGAAGTTACGAATCAAGCTTATCCACCATTTTCGAACAATATTTAAACTACTCCCACAATTCCATTTTTGACCAAATAAGACATCATGGCCTAGCCAAAGTATTCTACTTTAATCCTAGGTTAAAAAGGATTAATTCATATCCGAAGTAGATTAGGTTTCACTACTTTGAAAGGGTTAGGAACCATACTTAGTGGTTGTGGGTGAAATTCAGCAAGAAAGGAAACTGGGAAAATTCTGGTGACATGGGCGACCGCCCAAGTCACCATGGGCGACCGCCCAAGTGAAGTTTAAAAAGGGTTCAAGACTTCTGATGGACTGGGCGACCGCACACGCCGTCTTGGGCGACCGCCCAAGAAGGAAGAAAAGGTAACCCATAATATTTTATTTGTTTATTTTATTTTCACTCCACCCTATTAATTTATTTTATTTTCAATTATTATAATTCAACCAATACTTTAACTTACTTTCATTTTATCCCAAAGCTTTAGAATTATCTCCTAACCATCTCAACTTGACATAAACATTAAAGGCATAGAATAAACACATATAGTTAATCATTAATATTAAAAACATGTAATATAATACTAAAATTAGTGCCTAGGGTTAGGGTCGTTACATCACGTGTGTGAGTAATACTCACATTCGCACTATTGCTCGCTCCAGACCCTAAGGAAGAATGAAGAACAAGAGAGAAGGCATCCTGAAGTGAACCCACATTTGTACCAGACAATATTAGAACGTGCAGTGCTGAACTCCGATCGCAAAACTACAAGAAATTCAAGAAAAATTAATTGTTCAAGTCATTACACTAACATCAACACTTAGCGGTAAAAGAGAACTTCACTCGCAGGGGCGTATCTAGCTTAGCGCAAGGGTGGAAAATTGCACACCCTGACTTTTCAAAAAAAAAATTACCGAGTAGTTTTAAAAATAAAAATTAGGTCTCTCCGATTCATCGGCATCTTCTATCAATCTCTCCGTCGTGTAACAGCAAACTCCAAATCCGGTCTCCATCCATGGCGGTCTCCAAATCTGGCATCTTCCTCTCCCGATCCGCCAATCTCATGTTAGGTTCAATTTAGGTTTAATTTTGGGGTTTTGTTGGAATTTCTTCCATTGATTCCAGCGACCTCCTTGAAAGGGGTTTTGAAATCCATAGTAGATTGCATATTTAGGTCGTTCAACAAATATCAACAAATAAGGATTTTCATCAAATTTATTTAACAATATTGTTGTAATTTGGTTGTTAGTCTATGGTATGTGAAATTTGTTAACTAGTACTCTCCTTCAGTTTCGAGTTATGATACTTTGATTGCTTGTACGCACAAATATGTGTATAGAAACTTCCTCCACTTCGTTTATGGTATACATATTCAAGTGGACGTGAAAGCTTCAAGAGACAATATAATTTTAAATTAGCTATTGAAGATATCAGAAATACAAAATCTAATGCAGAGCTGAATTGGAAAAACAGGGGCAGAGCCTGGTATAGGATGTTGATTGTGAATATTTAGGATGTTAATATTTACAAGGATATCAATATGGAAGCGAATTTTAATGTTTGCAAAGCTGCACCTTGCTTGATTTGGTTATTATGTTCTCTGCCATTTGTAACTTGAGTATATCTCTTAATACATTGTAATCATGCAGTATCTTATGATTAAGGCTTGTCAAATGTTCAATTTGAGTGTATTTGCGCTTGTTGTATCTATGCTTGTGACTCCTTTCCCCAATATATTGCCATTATGGCATTTATTTTATCTTTATTTTCGATGAATGATCGACAAATGCTTCCATCTAATGTGCAGTGCATTTCTGCTAGAATTGCTGGCTTAAGTGCATGATGCTCGACCCCTACAATCAAATAGATCACCCTGAGTGCAAGACCCGCCCTGATAGTGGCCTTTCTGCGATCACAGAGCTTGATCCTGGCTATATAACAGGTAATTTGTGTTGCATTCTCATTTTGAATTCTTATGTTGCCTCATTGCTACTTTAAGCTCCCTCTCTTTGTCAAAAATTCATGTGCAGGTGCTTTACCAGCAATGAAATTGCTACTTTTCTAGCAAGTGAAAAGTAGCTTCATGTTTAATTTGACTTGACGTCTAATTCTTTTATCTGATGACACTGGGTGATGTTTCTATAGATACAATAATGATTCATGCTGGGAGGACTCTCCCAATCATTCTTTATTTTTACCATTTTGTCTGTTGTTCTTTAACTCCCTTTCTTTGCTGGAGGTCTCACTATAAACCAACAAAATCCAGTCTCATCTTTTCTTCCTTCCATTTTTCTTTTGAAGTGTTTCACTTTATATATTATAAATATGATGCATATTATTTTATGTTGCATTTTTTTATTGCATCAAATGTTGCACACCCTAACTTGAAATCCTGGATACGGCAACTGTTCACTCGGATGCTAGCTTCTTATAATCAACAAACTATTGGGTCACTATGCAATCTCGTTGATCTTAGTGAAACAATGCACATGACAAGTCATACATCCTGTTCAAGCTGTCTTTGCCTCCATACAAGACAAGCCATATATATTCCCACATATCCCGAACTTTAGTTATATGTTCATCATCCATAGAGTTTATGAGCCGATAATATAAATCAACACCATCAGGGGCGGAGCCAGGGGGGGGGAATGGGGGGCACTTGCCCCCCCCCCTCCCAAGCGGCGGAAGTGCAGTGGAATTTTTTTTTTTGCCCCCCCCCCCTCATATTTTTTTGTTATACTCCCTCCGTCCCACTATACTTGACACTTCTTTCCATTTTGGGCCGTCCCACTATACTTGACACCTTTCAAAAATAACCAAGTTTTTATATTTTTATATTCACTCTACCCCACCACTTATTCTCACTCTTCATTTTCCACCACTCAATTTATTCAACCAACACTACTATTTACCCCACTCATTCTCTCTCTTCATTTTCTACCACACATTTTTTTTATTTTATTCTTTTTTCTTAGTTTTTGAACCCACCCCTTGGGTGTCAACTATAGTGGGACGGAGGGAGTATATAATTAACTTCAAGATTAACACCAGTGAGTGGTGCGGTTCAGCGGTAGAAGGGGTGAAGTTAAAGCTTTTGGTGTTTCCTTTTAAATTCATGTTCGAGCCCTGCTACCTACATTTTCAATTAATTTTATTTGTCCTCCATCTTTGCTATTCTCTCTCTCTCTCCATTTCTTTCTCTTAACAGTTTTGTTTTTCTCTTTCTCCTAATTTCCTCACATTTTTTCAATCTTAATTAATTAGTTAGGCTTTTTCCATTTTTTTTTGTTTTTGGTCTTTCTTTCTATTATCCCAAGTTTAATTAGCAAATTTGAATTTATTTTTTGTACGAGTAATATATTTTAATAAATTGTTTGCGTTAAATACTTCAACATTATTTCAATCGTTCTTTAAATTACTTACTTTTATCATTTTTGTTAACTTTCTTAATTCTTTACATTTTTAACTAAAATACATTGTATTTCATGAATCCGACCAATTTTTTACTTAAATTTTTTTTCGTTACTCCCCCAACCCTCCCCCCCCGGGGCAATTCCTGGCTCCGCCCCTGGACACCATCTCATATCCACTTGTTATTTGTCTTTTCAACACTTAGTGAGATGGTCTTCTTTGTTTTCAACTACACGTTGCCACATTAAATAATTCTTTCCGGTTAATCTTTTATATGTAATCCTAGAGTTTGTAGATATAACTTCGGAGTTGTCATTATAATCCAGAACAAATTAAGCATCAAACTGAAAAAGAAATTGCAACTGGAAGCAAAAAGGATAGAAACCGAGAAAAAAAATCATCGAATCGGAAAAATAACAACACATTTGATTTCCGACGAACCAGTCTGTACAATCCGGCGACGTAACTCCGGTGGACGCGTCGGCGAAGGGGGCGTGTGATGTTTTTCGGCGACGGCTAGCAGCGAAAATTAGAGCAGGATCGCGGCGAACACACGATGTACTAGTTGGAATAAAAAATTCCCTCACAACAACCGCACAATCACGACGACGGGAATCCCAAGTAGTTTAGAACCACACTCTGGATACCATGTTGTTTATCTGAATTCCACAATACATAAAACGTAACTGCCTTGACACTAACCTCTTTGGCGTAAGGTATACTCCCTCCGTCCCCATGAATGAAAGGAAAAATTCCTCTTTACCCACATATCTCAAATCATAACCCATCAAAATCCAATCCAAATTTAAAAAGACAATTCTCTTTTATATTTCAAATCAAAATCCCTTTAAACCCCAATATGCTATATACCGACCAAAATCCCTTTGACCAGGGCCGGTCCAAATATTTTACAGGCCCTGTTCAAAATTTAGAAATAGGCCCTAAGAGTAATTATAAAAATAAAATATTTCAGACAAATGTAGTAGGGAAATTTCTAAATTTACAAATAATTATCAAACTTTTTATTTGGAAATTATTGTCTGTTTAATATTCTTTGAAGCAAAATCTTCAATCATGTCTTTATAATTACTTGTATTTAGAATATCATGCTCAATTGCTATTAAATCTAATACATCCTCAATTGCTATTAAATCTAATACATCGAGACTTTTTATGCCATTTCCAAACGTAGTAGATTTCAAATAATTAAAGTACTTCTTTCGTTTCAAAATGAAAATTCTATTTTAAATTTTAGATTTTTTTTAAAAAATTTAGTGCTAGTATAAATACATAAAAATCCTTAATAATCTCACCATCTTACTAATCTCACATATTTTGCATAACTAGTGCTAGTGTGTATTTGAAATTGTTTGATGATGGATTAATTACTAACTTCTCCAAAATACCAAAATAAAGTCAATCATTTTGGCACAATTTTTTTTTAAAAAAATTAATACTCCCTCCGTCCCATAGAACATTACCCCTTTTGCTATTTTGGGCGTCCCTCTTTAAAGTCCCACTTTCCTAAAAAGGAAACCTTAAATCACTATTCTCTCCACTCATTCTCTTTCCTACATTATTTTAATACTCACAACACCATTATAATTTACTATTCTCTCCACTCATTCTCTCTCCTCCCACTCACAACATCTACTTTAATAACATTATTCCTTATTTTCCGTTCTCAATAGTAAACGGGCAATGTTCTATGGGACGGAGGGAGTATGTATTTTGATCCGGAGGAAATAGAATTTATTTATTAATTGCACAAAAATTACTGAATTGAAATTCCATATTTAAATCAAACACAAAAACAGTAAACAAACATACTTAAACCTTTTTTTTGAGGCCCTTCCAAAATGGAGGCCCTGTGCAATGGAGCACTTTGTACTCCCTCTCAGCCGGGCCTGCCTTTGACGGCTCCGTTAACATCCGTTCTCTCTCTCTTGTCGATTAATAATCGATTGATAATGATCGCTTAATTGGCTTCAGTTACGATGAGGACGGGGAGTTTGGGTCCGATTGCAAGGAAGCTGGCGAAATTGGCGATGCCGGCGATTATCACCGCGACGGCCGAACGAATTTAAATGATGAATGCCGCAGCCCCAGTTAAGGGACCGGTATGGCGTTGTGGGCCCGTAACTAGCTTTACCATTGGTTATGTGATAGTGGGGAAGGGGCAGCGTTATAGTGTGGAATTGGGTAGGGATTATGGAGAGGGGAAATGGGTTTGGGACTGGGAAGGAATAGAGATTGATTAGGTTATGGGATATTAAGGTTCGTTGATGTAATTGGTGGGAAAGGTTTTGGGTACCTTCCCCATTGATAAAGCCACCATTATTAATCTTAAAATCTCAGTTTTTGTTTATCTTTCTTTCTAGGAATCTTTTTATTTGATATTTTTTTTCTTGTATATTTTTTTTATAATAGAGCACGTCCTATATCACTTGCTATAGGACCATTAAAAGGTCTTAAAGCTTTTTATATGATGTTGTCAAGTCCTATAGCACTTGTTATAGGACCATTTAAAGTTCTTTTAGCTGTGTATTTGATGTTGCTTGTGTCCTATAACTTGATTCTATAGGACCATTAAAGTTCTTTTTAGTTGTGTATTTGATGTTGCCAGGTCCTATACCAGTTGCTATAGGACCATTTAAAGTTCTTTTAGTTGTGTATTTGATGTTGCCAGGTGAACATACCAAAAGTGCCGAGTTGGGCCAAGCAAGTAAAGCCCAATTACATCCAGCTTTGATTATCACATTCTCAATAGAGTGGCCGGTCAGAGCGGGCCCAAACCCATTTCGAAGATCAGTCGACTAAGCCCATGGTCCAGCTCACCAGGCCCCGACTTAACTTAGTCCGACCTCAGAATCCATATTATAACTCGGGTACGAACCATGCTCTACCCGACAGTCAGGTCGACCATTCCACGAGTGACGACCTCGACCTAAACCAACAAGTGACGACTTAACACTTGCCGGCTTATTTGGTTGAACAATCCTCATAACCACATCCCTATAAATCAGGGACCGTTATAGACATGTTCCCACGTCCAAGTAACTGCCGCTATAATCTCGGAGGACATGTCGCCTCCCAAAAATACATCACTCTTGCTATAAATACTTCATCACTACCAAACGGTGAAAGGTAAGCGCCATTTTTGTATTACGAGTTCATTATTCAATACATTTTGAGCTTTATACAAGCTGTTATCTTACTCTCACGCCCGAGCGTCTTCGCCAGGAGACACATCCGGCTAGTCGTGGGTTACATTTTGGTCAAGAAGCCGGGTGATCAATCTGCCACGTGGAGGAAGATTGATAAGCACATTTCTGCGGACATCGGTTTGGTTCCATTGCGGGAATCGTGCTTTAAACTTGACCTCGAAAACTCCATCAACCTGCAACAATGGTGACTTGAAAGGACATGTATCCGAGGCTTCACTTGGGCATGACGAAGTAAACAACAACAACATGAACGCAAATCCGAAAACTTGAAATTGCCTCCTCCCCCACCAAATCGTCCTCATGGTAGAGCCACACGCTCTACTAGTGTCGTTGACGGCAGAGGATTGCACGACAAGGAGAGGGAAAAGACATATGGATGGGCAAGGAGTTCCACCTCCTCAGAAACGTCCAGTTCAAGCTCGGGTTAATGTTGGAAACAGGCGGGTCCCTCCACCAACCCCATGAGCAAGAAGGAGATGATGTTGGAGCGAGCTCGAGATTACGGCCGACTTGATAGCCGTGGAGGAGCGGAAACAGGCCGACATACGCTCGAGAGAGTGGCACCTACTCGGGTTTCTAATGGGCAACGAAGCCGGGAGTGCTAGGCCAAACGAAGGTGTGGGACGAACGGCGAGGACAGAATAGTACGTCGAGCTCCTACTATAGTTCATGTGCCGAGTAACGATTTAAGGGCTAGCCTCAACGTAAACGAGAGAGCGGGAGGCTCAATCTGATTTGAGGACTCGGTTAACGGCCAATAGAAACTTGAGACATGTTTCCCAGCCAGGAAACGAGAGATCGGGTTCTCAAAGAGACGGGAATGGGCGCAGGTCGCCTATGAGAGAGGAGAGGCGCAGGTCGCCACTCGGAGATAGCAGCGCGGGTCGCCATCTGGCTGGCGAGAGGCGCAGTCGCCTCCCGAAGCAACGAGACATAGATCTCTGTAAGATCGAGAGGGCCAATTCCTATAGAGACAGAAGGAGTGAAGGCCGAGAGGTCGAATGCCGCTCCCCTCCCGGGAGATGAAAGACCCGATGCTAGAGAATGGCTATTGATGAAGAAGAAATTCGAACAATGGGAAGAGGAGAAGAAAAAGAGACGGGAAAGGTTGAACGAATTGATTTTGCTCTTCGACCTTTGTCGAAAGAAATCGAGAGATAGTCGACCTCCTCCTACTTTCAGGTTGCCTCTTACGGAGAAGTACTGCGGGTCGACAAATGCCAGGAGCCACATAGCACATCTGGAAGCCACTATGTGTTTTGTCGCCAATGAGGATGACAACATGTGCAAAGCTCTCCTAAGCATACTTACTTTGGGCGGCCTTAACTTGGTTCAATGGTTTGGCCGCTGGTAGTATCACCACTTGGGCATGCTTGAGAACAAAATTCTTAGACCGCTTCTCATTGCGGGAGCTCGGAAGATAACCGTCAGCGTCTGAATAACTTGGTGCGGGGAAAGAATGAAAGCTCGATGAGCTATTTCACCAAGTTCAAAGAGATGGTTGATAAGATAGAGGAAGACCTCGGCGATAGGGAAGTCATTAGCGCTTCCGAAGTGGTATTTCCTCGGAAGACATGGACTACGAGCTCACGGTCCGAGCTGGTCACAACTCGACAGGAGTTGTTTGAAAAGGTGTATAATGTCGCTCCGGTGAGGAAAGGAAAGAAAAGAAGAAGGAAAGAGCCCTAAGGTTGAAGTCACCGATGATAAAAAGGACTCCAACAAGAATGGGGGAACAATAAAAATGGAAAGAACAGAACTAGGGCAACGAGAAAAGGTGCCCGAAGCTTTCCTCCCCTCACGGTGAGTCGAAATGAGATTTTGAATGCTTTGTCGAGCTGGCTCCTCCCGGTCCCAATGAATCCAGGCAACAAGTTTAGGAGGGACAACAGCAAGTCTGCGACTACCACAAAGACACTTGGTCATCTCACGAGAGGATTGCTTGGGATTAAAGCGTATCATCCGAGAGAATGGTCGACCGGGGAGACTCGAAGCTTATGTGAAGAGACCTCAAGGCTGGAGGAGGTGAGCGGCCAGCGGGTGGGCAACAAGGACCTAGGCAACCTAGGCTGAACACAGGGGTCATCGAACAAGCGGCAACACGGCCAACAAGCACAAGATATTCCGGCTCAATAAGGCCCCACATGTGCCTCCAAGGAGAGAAGTAAGAGATGAGGCGATTAGCTTCTACCCCCACGAATTGACAACTAATATGGCGGCTAGGGAGCAAGTTCTCGTCATCCCGAGGTCTCATTGATGGATGTACGACGAGCGGACTCCTAGTCGGCACGGGGGCTGCAAGGATATTTTGTTTTACAAAACTTTCAAGGAGATGGGTCTTAATGATGAGCAGTGGAGAGATATGATGGCGGGTTGGAGGGCTTCACCAACCACCGAGTTGATGCTAAAGGCCGAGATAGTGCTCGACGTCGACCTAGGCCGACGCCCCCTCGGGATTGTCTCGAAGGTACAATTTATCGTAATTGATGTAAATAGTGACTATGCCGCCATACTTGGAATTCTGGGCGGGTCGCTCTTGGAATGGTAGCATCAAATTCCCCACCGGCGAGTAAAGTTCCCCACACTTTCTTTGGAGTGGGTTGCGTCTGAAGGCACGGCTCGTGCTTATACGGACCATGTTCTAAGAGAAAGAAAGAAAAGGGAGCTAGAGATTGAGGCTGGCGATGGTTACTTGAAGCCGTCTCGATCGAGTCACCAAAACTACCCGCGTGTCAGCAATCACCGACGTGGTAGAGTCGACCTATCGCTCAAATGACGAGGTCATGCTTGAGTCGACACGTCACTCTAACACCATTGAGGTCGATTCGGATGTAGTTATGGTCGATCAGTCGTCATAGGAGACTTATGCCTCCCGGATAGACAATAACTCGGGGGCCGCTACCAGCAAGGTTGCGAGACAAGCTTCGATGATATGATAGGCGAGGAGGCTCCACACTTGGGAGGCGAGGAAAGACAAAAGGTCGGGAAATCATAGTGGAGACTCTACAATTCGAGAGATGGACCGGAGCTAGAAGGCGTGGATGAGCTAGAGTCGGTAATCACCAACCCTTCTTACCCCGACCAAAAAATTCAGATTGGAAAGCAGCTATCAGTTGAGGAGCGAGCAGAAATCATCGAGCTACTCAAGGAAAGTAATGATGTCTTTGCATGGAGGGTAGAAGACATGAGGGGAATCAAGGAGGAGGTCGCTGTTCACAGATCGGAAGTCAACCCGACCATAAAGCCTAGACCCCAAAAGTTGAGAAGCTTTGCTCGCGACAAGGAAGAGGCCATAAGCGAGGTACAAAAACTTTTGAGTGCAGGGATAATCAAGGAGGCCACTCATACAACGTGGTTGGCCAACGTGGTCATGGTGAAGAAATCGAATGGCAAATGGCGGATGTGTGTCGACTTCACTACTCTCAATCTAGCTTGCCCAAAGGATAGCTATCCCCGTCCTAGAATTGACAAGCTTGTTGATTCCATCGGCCACTCTACTCTCGGTTTACGGATGCTTACTCGGGATACCACCGAGATAAAGATGCACGAGGATGACATTGTGAAACGGCATTTCAAGCAGCCGGAGGCATTTACTGCTACAACATGATGCCATTTGGCTTGAAAAATGCAGGAGCGACCTATCAGAGGATGGTGAACAAAGTCTTTGCCTCACAGATTGGTCGAAATATGGAGGCTTACGTTGACGACATGGTCATTAAAACTAAGGCGGGAGTCACATGGTCGACCTAAAGGAGACATTCGCCAATTTGCGAGCAAACGACATGAAGCTTCAACCCCAGCAAATGTGTGTTTGGAGTGGCGGTAGCAAGTTCTTGGGATTCATGGTATCTCGAAAGGGGCATAGAAGCTAATCCGAGAGAAGATAAAGGCTCTAGTCGACATGAAGGCTCCCACCGGTGTCAAAGAGATGCGGCGACTTAATGGAAGGGTAGCGGCTCTTGGTCGCTTCATATCAAAGTCGGCGGAGCGGTCTCTCCCCTTCTTCAAAGCATTGAGGGGCGAAAAGTTTTGAATGGACGACCGAATGTCATTCGTCGTTCCAACAGCTAAAGGATTATCTCGCTACTCCACCCCCGCTAAGTAGCCCGACCACCTGGAGAGACTTTGTTTGTATATCTATACGTGGGAGACAAGTCGGTTGCGGCGGTGTTGATTAGAGAGGATGAGGGGCTTCGAAGCCTGTGTACCACTATCAAAGCTTTATCGGATGTGGAAAGTAGGTATTACAACGGCGAGAAGGTCGCCTATGCTCTAGTCGTGGCTTCAAGGAAGGCTGCGAGCTTATTTTCTAGCTCATCCAATCGTGGTTCTTACTAATGCACCTTTGAGAAAGATATTGCACAAGCACGAGAGTTCAGGTCGATCGCTCAATTGGTCAATTGCCCTCACCGAATTTGACATTGACTATCGACCTCGAAAGGCGTTGAAGGCTCAAGCTCTAGGCGACTTCTTGGTCGAGCTTACGTTCACCAAGGAAGACAACGAGCAACGAGTTCCTAAAGAAAAAGCTAAGGGGAAAGAACCGAGTCCCAGTCGTCATTAGCCTACCCAGACGATTGTTGGAAGGTCTATTCGACGGGTCGGCGACCAAGAATAGCGGCGGAGGCTGGGATAGTGTTGATTGAGCCGAAGCTGGGACCGTATATGAAGAATCACTAAGGTTCAAGTTTGATGCTTCCAATAACCAGTGAATACGAGGCCTTGATTGCGGCTATTGAGTACGCCAAGTGCTCGAGCAACTAAGATCATGGCTACTTGTGACTCACAATTGATAGTCGACCAGGTCGAGGCGAGTACGAAGTGCTTAGTTCTACTCTCATCAAATCTTTGCGACATGGTGAAGGAGCTAATAAAGGACTTAGAATTGCAGGAGATTCAAAGGATTGGAAGAGAAGATAACGAGCCGGGCCGACCTCCTCTCAAAATTAGCTACCTCGAGATGAGCCACATGATGAACCTATCTCCTTCCTCGAAAGTCCGGCCTATGAAAGAGTAAAAATTCAATGCATAGATGATCCCTCAAGAAATTGGACTCGGGAGAAGTGTTGGATCGAGGAAATGAAGGCATATTTAGAGAATGGAGAGGCTGCCGGATGACGAAAGAAGGCTCGAGCTATCAAAAAGAAAGCTCCAAGGTATGTCATTCAAGGAGGCGACCTATTCGGAAGATCTTATACTCGACCATTACTAAAGTGCATCCACCCTCGAGAGGTCGCCACTATTGATACACGAAGTGCATAGTGGAATTTGTGGTGGACACCCGGGGCGGGACTCTTGGCGACAAGTTAATCACGTTGGGATACTACGGCCACACATGAGCCGACACTCACAACTTTGTTCCCAAAGAATGTGATCAATGCCAAAGGTTTGCCAACCTTCCCCATGTACCTACAACAGAGTAGACTCCTGTGATCGCAGCTTGGCCATTCGACATGTGGGGTGTCGACTTGATTGGACCCTTCCCTCCCGCCCGAGGAAATTGCAAGTATGTGATCGTTGCCATAGATTACTTCACAAAATGGGTTGAGGCCAAACCGTTAGCTCGCATCACTGAGGAGAATGCTATCAACTTCATTCACGACTTCATTTGGTGTCGATTTGGGTTTCCTCGAGCCATAGTATCTGACAACGGATTGCAGTTCTCCCAAACCTTCGAAGCAGAAATGAATCGAGTAGGAATCAAGCATTGGAAATCTTCTGTGGCCTACCCTCAAGGAAATGGACAAGCTGAAGCGGCAAATAAACTTGTTCTATCTTCGCTCAAGGCTGGACTCGTAGGTCGGCAGAAACAATTGGTTGGACGAACTCCCTTGCTCTTTGGGCAGCCGCACAACCACTCGGGACCTACGGGAAACCCCTTTGCTCTTACATATGGGTCGAGGCCACGGCACCCGCCGAGCTCGCATTCCCCATCGCTAGAGTGACTTTCTTCAATCAAGAGCAAAATGATGCCAATAGATTGATCGACCCGGATCTAGTCGACGAGAAGCGAGAAACGGCTTTACCTCCGAATGGCCAACTACAAGCGGCCGAACTAAGAGCTACCACGACAAGAGGGTCAAGGCAAGGTCTTTTCAAGTTGGAGATTATGTATTAAGAAAGATTGAGGCAACGGGTAGAAGGACCCAGCAGAACAAGCTATCTCCTAACTGGGAAGGTCCCTATGTAGTCACTCGAGTCGTTAAAAAAGGAACCTACATGATAGCTCATCCTGGAGGTGGCGAGTTGAAACATCCTTGGCATGCTACTCACCTCATCAAATACCACTTCTAGTTTTCAATTTCAAAGTTCAAGTTTGAGTTAAAGCTAGTTTCGAATTGATGTAAACATGATTCCTACTTCAATGAAAAGAGCAGTTTATTCGATCAAACATAGTGTTACCTTAATATCAACAAGCTCGACTCTTAGTCAGCTTCGTTCTAACAAGCTCGATTCTTAATCAGCTTTGTTTATTTAACAAGTCCGACTCTTAGTCGACTTTGTTCTAACGAGCTCGACTCTTAGTCAGTTCATCTTAGCTCGACTCTTAGTCAGTTCATCTTAGCTCGACTCTAAGTCAGCTTCACCCTAACAAGCTCGACTCTTAGTCAGCTTCGTTCTAACAAGCTCGATTCTAAATCAGCTTTGTTCACTTAACAAGTCCGACTCTTAGTCGACTTAGTTCTAATTAGCTCGATTCTTAATCAGCTTTATCCATTTGACAGGTCCGACTCTTAGTCGACTTCGTTCCAACTAACTCGATTCTTAATCAGTTCAAATGGTATGAACAGGTTCGACTCATGATCAATCTCATTCGCAAAAAAGTTAATCAAGTCTGAGGTCGACTAAACCAACAAGATCAAGTTGCCTCTAGGCTCAAGTCGACTCATTTATATTATCTACATCTAGCTCGACATACAATATAGAATGAAAAACATACAACATTCATGAATCAGAGGTCAGCTAAGATTGGATGTAATAAGTCTCCCAAAAGCGGGCCAAGACTTGAGAAAAATAAACTTACAAAAGTATTCTGCCTCCCAATAAATAGGGCCAAGGCATCCAACATTCAAGAAATCAAAGGAGCAAAAATGTTATGGGGCTCGTTGCATTACATAGAGTTTTTCTAAAATCAAATAGCTTGATCAGAGACATTGAGGTCGTCGGTAGCAACCCGATCTTCGTTCAGGGGATCATTTTGTTGAGGGCTCAAAGGCTTACCCGACTCCGAGAAGACCTGATGGTCGAACTCACCCTCCTCCTCCATATCCTCCTGCTCATCCATGTCGGCTAGCTCTTGTAAAGCCACATCAAAGGTCCTGGGGGCCAACTCTGGAGCTACCTAAGGCTCACAATGCTCCTCTTTATCTTCTCGAGCAATATGGGCTAGGTCATCTTCATTATAAGGCACCAATGAATGGCCCTCTAGCCGCCATGTCATATTGAGGAGCATACGCCCATTGAGCAAGCCGGTCCAAGGAAACTCCCGAATCGTGGTCGACTAAAGCTCGACGAGCCATGTGACGCTTGCCCGGGCTCCAAGAATCCCCTAGCTTTGGCAATGATAGAGTCGAAGTACTCATCTCCCTCTTTGAGCGATCCATGCCTTTCTTACCGGCGGCCTTTCGAGATCCTCCTTCCATATAGCTCTAGCAAAGATTGTGCTCCTCGTTCGGCTTGGTCAAAAAGGAGTCTCTCTGGGAGGATCCGAGAAACTTGATGCCGCCTCCTTCTTGACCTTATCAAGCTCCAAACGATCGGCATCTCTCTCTTTGGTCAATTCATCAACCCGTGCATCGAGGCCTTCGGATCCTCTAAGGCTTTATCCTTCTCCGCCTTTGTATCGATGCGAAGCTTCAAGGCATCATAGGAGGCGTCCGATCGTTGTGTGCCTCCTTGAGATCATTGAAAGCACGGGTCTTCTTGGACAAGTCTTTAAGGGCCTCGCCTCTCCCTTTCAATGGAGGCCCTCCAAGAGCTTTTGGCCCGCTCGATCATGGTAAGATTCTCGCATCCCAAAGAAAACAAAGAAGTGTTAGCTCGAGACTTCAGTTGGTCGAGTAAAAGAATAAGCGACTAAAATGAAAATGGAAGTAAAGAATTACCTCGCAATGAGCAAGTCCAGATCGTAGCCGAGAACTCCTCGTGCGTTATGCCCTTGTCACAAATTGAGCTAGCGAGGCTCACATCCACGGCTCTCCTCACAATGACTTGACCCAAGTTCATAGCCGGATAGGAGCGACTCATGCGGTTGATTCCCTCTAAAGAAGGGACATCACTCAATCTCCGCATCATCTCTTCAATAGATTCTTGGTTGGGATGAGAGGAGGGTGGAGGAGATGGAAGAGTTTGGCTAGAGGAAACGCCCTTACCCTTTCCGTATCTCGGCCTCTTCCTTGTGTTCGAGCTTGATCGTCAACCTCCTCGGTGACATCATCATCAATCTCCACCACATTCAAAGTGGCCGGATCCCGCTATATTAGCTCCAAGAGGTATCCATGTTGACATCCCGAATTGGGTCGGAGCTCGGGGTTGCTTTCGCCGACTTGGATGACTCGTCACCTCCATCTGCAAAGACCCAGCGGATTGGGTACCACTCAAGAATGGATCTTCTTCTTTCTACCCCTTCCATCGGCACCATCCCTATGTTGTCTTTGGCAAGCGGTGCCGGTCCTTACCGTGGCTTCCCTCTCGCCCGCGAGCTCGAGCATTGGCCTTCCGTGGTCTTTCTTTGATTTCTTCCTATCCGCCACCACCGGTATGCGGCCCATGTTAGCCTCTTGCTCGGGAGTCGAATCGCAACAAAGATTCAAGTGGACAAGTGTTAAATCGACATACGAGTAAAAGTTCTATGTACGAGCTAAAAGTTCTATGTACGAACTAAAAGTTCTACATACGAGCTAAAAGTTCTATATACGAGCAAAAATTCTATGTGCGAACACAAGTATGACCGACTTGATTATCCTATGAGCGAGTTAATTATAGACGAGCTAATCATTCTACATACGAAACTCTATGCATGAGCTAGCTATGTACGAAAGTCAAGTTCAACCTATAACTGACTCACCCAAGACAAATGCTACATACAAGCAAATTATATATACTTACAAGTATCCCTATAGAGGACGAGTAAAGAGAAGGGCCGAATAAAGAAATCTTACCACCGGCGTGCTCCCGTTGGTTTTGGCGGTAATCTTTGCTTTTCTTACAAAGTTGGCACATATCTCCAAACTTGCCCAAGTGATGAGTTACCCGGTCGGGGTATATTTGACCCCTCAAGACAGAATAAGAGGCTCCACCACTCCATCTCCAGCATCATTCCGGCCGCCATAAAGTTGTATTTAGTGGTGAGCAAACTCTCCCAGTGATGGGCCTTTTCTCGACTAACCTACATAAGGTCTTCAGTACAAGCCAAGATGCCAAGACGGCTCCCAAAAATCTCCCTCATCTACGGCTTCAGTCTCACCATTGGGCAATGGAAATTCCCATCCTAACCTACTCTCTACCACTACCACGTGCGAGTTCCAACCACTGTGCTTATTGGGGAGGTTGGTAAAGAGTTTGGGAGATTTGGGTTTAGAAGGGGTACTGATACTCATATCCTCCCCACTGTATTTGATGGTGAAAAATTCCTTGAACACCCTCACGCAAGGTTCATACCCCAAAACACCGCACACCATAGCAAAGCACACAAGGACCCTACGGGCATTGGCTCCGAGTTGAAGGGGAAGGGCATTGGCACACTCCAAAAATTCGTTTATGAATGGATCAAGGGGCAACCTAAGACCAAAGAACGAACCGATCATAGAAGAAGGCTACCTTAGTGGCATCTCGTGGTAAAGGACGACTGAATTGCTTCAAGAATTCCTTACGAGTGTAAATAGTAACCCCGTAATTCTCCTTACTCACCCCACGTAAATCCCAAATCATGCTATACCTAGAGGGCGGAGTTCTTGTTGCCTCGTAATGGCCCTTTGGGAACATAGCCCCTCTCATTCTTGCACGGCACCACGTTGGACCCAAAGGCGTCGACGATTCGAGGACTGAAGAAGTTGAGCGGCAAGCATTTCCTTCTTGAGTCGCCATATACGTACAAGCAAAAGAGGAAGCGGGGAGTCGCCCTATGATCAAGTTCACCGACCTACCTAAGGACGACCTAGACTCCCCGGAAAACCTATCCTATTTCTAAGAAAGGAGGGCTTTTGGACGTCCCTAACATAAAACAAGGTAATATGGTCAAGCAGCTTCAAGGAATAAATGAAAAGCGACAACAGTTGAGTCGTCAATCACCACATTTTCAATTTCTCCTACAATGGGCAGCCCTATCTCGGTGTAATTCAACCCCCAATTAGTCAAAATGGAGGCACGCTCATCCAAGGACATCACTCTCCACTCACCGTTCACATTCTTACATGCCACTACGGTTAACGGTACAGTAGCCATACCAAGCTCCCGGTTCACTGCGAAGGTCCTAGCCATGGCGGAATTGAACACAGCGTAAATTAAAGCCCTAAAACAAAAATACAAGGGAAATACCTTAATTGATTGAAGAAAGGGAGTTCGTTGCTGAAGCCGAGAACTGAGTTTAAGTCCTACTGCAATTCCGTGATTGTCGCCGGAGAAGAGGAGTTTGAAAACGGTAAGAATTCGAATTGGAGAGGAAGACTGAGTATTTCTATTTTCCTAAATTTGGAAAGGGAAAGGAAAATCGAAGTTAATTTTCCAAAATTAAAAGCTGAAGCGGTTTTCGAGAAGGAGTTCCAAACGTCAGAATAGTCATCATTACGAAAATCGGCGCTCCTTCATCTCCAACCGTTCATTGCCAACGACCAGGATGTTGCCACGTCATCAAAAGTCGACTAAGCCTCAGAACGAACAGCGACCTGCGAGTAAAGTAATTCTCATCAAAGTTTTTCTTAACTTCCAAGTCGACGAAGTCAACCCGAAAGTTGGGGGCCATTGAACATACCAAAAGTGCCGAGTTGGGCCAAGCAAGTAAAGCCCAATTACATCCAGCTTTGATTATCACATTCTCAATAGGGCTGGCCCAGTCAGAGCAGGGCCCAAAACCCATTTCGAAGATCAGTCGACTAAGCCCATGGTCCAGCTCACCAGGCCCCGACTTAACTTAGTCCGACCTCAGAATCCATATTATAACTCGGGTACGAACCATGCTCTACCCGACAATGTCGACCATTCCACGAGTGACGACCTCGACCTAAACCAACAAGTGACGACTTAACACTTGCCGGCTTATTTGGTTGAACAATCCTCATAACCACATCCCTATAAATCAGGGACCGTTATAGACATGTTCCCACGTCCAAGTAACTGCCGCTATAATCTCGGAGGACATGTCGCCTCCCCAAAAATACATCACTCTTGCCTATAAATACTTCATCACTACCAAACGGTGAAAGGTAACTGCCATTTTTGTATTCTGAGTTCATTATTCAATACATTTTGAGCTTTATACAACTGTTATCTTACTCTCACACCCGAGCGTCTTCGCCGGAGACACATCCGGCTAGTCGTGGGTTCTGTTTTCAGGTCAAGAAGCCAGGTGATCAATCCTGCCACGTGGAGGAAGATTGATAAGCACATTTCCTGCAGCATCACCAGGTCTTATACCAGTTGCTATAGGACCAACTAAAGGCCTTATATCTGTGTATATGATGTTGCCAGGTCCCATACCATTTGCCATATTGTTATTCACAAAAAACAATAAATCAAGTGTCTATATCACTTGCTATAGGACCATTAAAAGGTCTTAAAGCTTTGTATATGATGTTGCCAAGTCCTATAGCACTTGTTATAGGACCATTTAAAGTTCTTTTAGCTGTGTATTTGATGTTGCCAGGTCCTATAACAGTTGCTATAAGACCATTTAAAGTTCTTTTAGTTGTGTATTTGATGTTGCCAGGTCCTATACCGATTCTTTATAGGACCATTTAAAGTTCTTTTAGCTGTGTATTTGATGTTGCCAGGTCCTATACCAGTTGCTATAGGACCATTCAAAGGGCTTATATTTTTGTATTTGATGTTGCCAAGTCCTATACCAGTTGCTATAGGACCATTCAAAGGGCTTGTTCCAAAAATTGTTTAAAAAATTTTATAACCTAATTTCCCCAAATAAATCGTACCCAATTTAAGATCTGAATAAAGCATATCAAATCTATTCAATCCGAAATCAAAACATTTCCTCCCTATCTTCCCACGGGCAAAGACACCTATCAAGATCTTCCATCTTCTCCGCACAGGCAAGGCTCCATAGAAAAACATCATCCTTCGAATTCAAATACGACACCCCTTGCGATTTCATGGAACGCGTTTGTAGTTGATAAAGAAACAACCCATGGTGGTGGGAACGGGTGGTGGATCGTTTGAGATTATCTCTCATTTCGGAGATCCAACCCATGGTGGTGGAGAAAGAAACAACCACAGGAGGAAAGGATCGGGAATTTGGATTGATTGATGGGTTTGAATTGGAAATGGGAATGAAGGGCGGCGAAAGGGTAGGAAGATATAGGTGGAAGACGGTGGTTACGTAAAACTAACAGTCCGTTAAGGTTGGGGTTTAGAGGGATTTTCATCTCAAATGGGTTAAAATGGCTTATTAATCTGGATTATGGGTTTAAGAGTCCTTGACTCATGAAAAAAGGAAAAATTCCTCTTTACCCACATATCTCAAATCATAACCCATCAAAACCCAATCCAAATTTAAAAAGACAACCCCCTTTTATATTTCAAATCAAAATCCCTTTAAACCCCAATATGCTATATACCGGCCAAAATCCCTTTGACGGCTCCGTTAACATCCGTTCTCTCTCTCTTGTCGATTAATAATCGATTGATAATGATCGCATAATTGGCTTCAGTTACGATGAGGACCGGGAGTTTGGGTCCGATTGCAAGGTAGCTGGCGAAATTGGCGATGCCGGCGATTATCACCGCGACGGCGAGTAACGAAATGATGAATGCCGCAACCCAGATTAAGGGACTGGTATGGCGTTGTGGGCCCAGAACTAGCTTTACCATTGGTTATGTGATAGTGGGGAAGGGGCAGCATTATAGGGTGGAATTGGGTAGGGATTATGGAGAGGGGAAATGGGTTTGGGATTAGGAAGGAATAGAGATTGATTAGGTTATGGGATATTAAGGTTCGTTGATGTAATTGGTGGGAAAGGTTTTGGGTACCTTCCCCATTGATAAAGCCACCATTATTAATCTTAAAACCTCAGTTTTTGTTTATCTTTCTTTCTAGGAATCTTTTTATTTGATATTTTTTTTCTTGTATATTTTTTTTATAATAGAGCACGTCCTATATCACTTGCTATAGGACCATTAAAAGGTCTTAAAGCTTTTTATATGATGTTGCCAAGTCCTATAGCACTTGTTATAGGACCATTTAAAGTTATTTTAGCTGTGTATTTGATGTTGCCAGGTCCTATAACAGTTGCTATAGGACCATTAAAGTTCTTTTTAGTTGTGTATTTGATGTTGCCAGGTCCTATACCAGTTGCTATAGGACCATTTAAAGTTCTTTTAGTTGTGTATTTGATGTTGCCAGGTCTTATACCAGTTGCTATAGGACCAACTAAAGGCCTTATATCTGTGTATATGATGTCGCCAGGTCCCATACCATTTGCCACATTGTTATTCACAAAAAACAATAAATCAAGTGTCTATATCACTTGCTATTGGACCATTAAAAGGTCTTAAAGCTTTGTATATGATGTTGCCAAGTCCTATAAAGCACTTGTTATAGGACCATTTAAAGTTCTTTTATTTGTGTATTTGATGTTGCGGGTCCTATAACAGTTGCTATAAGACCATTTAAAGTTCTTTTAGTTGTGTATTTGATGTTGCCATGTCCTATACCAGTTGCTATAGGACCATTTAAAGTTCTTTTAGCTGTGTATTTGATGTTGCCAGATCCTATACCAGTTGCTATAGGACCATTCAAAGGGCTTATATTTTTGTATTTGATGTTGCCAAGTCCTATACCAGTTGCTATAGGACCATTCAAAGGGCTTGTTCCAAAAATTGTTTAAAAAATTTTATAACCTAATTTCCCCAAATAAATCGTACCCAATTTAAGATCTGAATAAAGCATATCAAATCTATTCAATCCGAAATCAAAACATTTCCTCCCAATCTTCCCACGGCGGCAGCACACCTATCAAGATCTTCCATCTTCTCCGCACAGGCAAGGCTCCATAGAAAAACATCATCCTTCGAATTCAAATACGACACCCCTTGCGATTTCATGGAACGCGTTTGTAGTTGATAAAGAAACAACCCATAGTGGTGGGAACGGGTGGTGGATCGTTTGAGATTATCTCTCATTTCGGAGATCCAACCCATGGTGGTGGAGAAAGAAACAACCACAGGAGGAAAGGATCGGGAATTTGGATTGATTGATGGGTTTGAATTGGAAATGGGAATGAAGGGCGGCGAAAGGGTAGGAAGATATAGGTGGAAGACGGTGGTTACGTAAAACTAACAGTCCGTTAAGGTTGGGGTTTAGAGGGATTTTCATCTCAAATGGGTTAAAATGGCTTATTAATCTGGATTATGGGTTTAAGAGTCCTTGACTCTGAATGAAAAGCTTCACCATTTTGATTTTGGTGAGGCACAAATATTAAGAAAACAATATTTATATTCAAAAATAATGGGAGTGGGAGAGGGGTTGTGAGTAAATATGACAAGTGAAATCCATAATTTAAATTTGTGAGAGAGAAAAGTTAGTGGATATAATAAAATATTAATAAACATTGTCCATTTTAGAAAAAGCGAAGCTTCTAACTAACGAAACACCCTTTTGAGTAATTGGTGAACTTTTCTCGGGATGAAGGGAGTATACAAGGGCCAATTCCCAAATCGTCCTTAATCCTGATTGGAACGACCATCAAGGGCGTGCATTTTGCAATTAGATGGACATTGGTGTATTTGGCAATGCTTTCCTCCGCCTGAAATTACACGCATGCCACTCATTTAATTACGTGACACACTTTCCTCCGGCCCCTCTGCTTTTCTCTCCCCTTTCTCTTTCTTTTTTTATTTTTCCCAAAAACTTTAAAATGAAATATCTTAATATCTAGAAGTCAAAAAATAAATCTGAAACCACCATTATTTCCGTATCGTCAAAACAAATCAAACTAGTAGCATCAACATATAATCTGAAGCAATTTTGAGATGTTCACAATTGTTTTTTAGAAGTTCACATTTAATTTTTCACAATTTTTTCAAAAACAAAATAGAGAAAGCTCACAGTTATTTAGCTATTTCATAATCTCTTTATGAAAATTGCTACCATTTAAACCCTAGATCCTCTGGTCGTAATTCACGAACAAATAGAAGATGACGCATATATTTCAGGGGATGTGTCGACGACGGCGAAGGAATGAGGGAAGATGCGGATAATAGACGAAGAGAAGTGGGCTCCTTCGGGGATGAAGGAGGTCACTGGAGGTGGGGGAAGGGAGGAGGTTTTTGGAGATGGGGAAGGGGAGGGGTCACCGAAGGAGGGGAGGGGAAGGGTGGTCGGATGGTGAGGGAGGGGAGGGAAACGGGGAAAGAGATAACATGCGTGTGTTAGTGTGAGAGTAATTTGGGTGTCATTAAACTAGCAAGGACTAGATGGAATTTTAATTATGATATTGGACTTGGTGATTAAAGTCTAAAATCCTTGTCTTAATTGGTCGATTGACTTGGGGTTTAGGGTAAATGATTTTGTGATAATTCCCCTATATACAATAAATATACAAATTACATCAAGACCCCTAAACATATAAGTTTGTACACTTAGATTTGTAACTTTTCTCTAACAATTTCTCTTTCCCAAAATAATAATTTTTTTTTACTATTCCTCCCACTTATTCTCTCTCATACATTAATTTTATACTCACAATCCGAATTAACTTATTATTCCTCTCACTCATTCACTCTCCTACCTCACGTTTTATATTCACAAAACTTGTCACACTTATATTTTTTCTTAATTTTCATGAAAAAACACGAATAAAAATGGAGGACGTAAGAGTGCATTTTAATTTCTATGACTAAAAATCAGCATTACATATGTGATTTTACCCCTATCCTTAGAACAAAAAGCTCCCCCCCCCCCCCACCCCCACCCCCCACCCACCCCGACCCTCCTCTTTCGGAGGTCAATTCTATTTTGACCACTTGAAGACCAACTAACTTAGACTTTAACATCCATTTTTATCCAAGAAATTAGGACACCCCCACATTTTAAGGACACCCTCCCATGCATGCATATAAATACAACTCTCACAATAAATTTCTGTCAACCTTTGGGGATCTTTGTAATTCAAAGACCCATATAAAGGAGTTGAAAAGATAAAAGCTAGAAAGAAATATACTCTTGAACTAGTAAGAAGAGATGAAGGGAGGTAAGTTATTTGCCATTGGAGTCTCTGGTATCCTTGTGGTCGGGGTAGCTATCGGTGTCATTGTCGGAGTAAACCACAAGTCCTCCTCCAACGATGACGATAGCAATGCGTTGTCTACAACTTCAAAGGCAGTCACTTCCATCTGCACACCTACCGATTACAAGAAACTGTGTGTTGACAGCTTGAGCTCTGTTGCCAATAACGCAAGCGCCACCCCTGCAGATTACATAAAGGCTGCTCTCCAATCCACCATGGATGAGGTGAAAGCTGCCTTGGATAAGTCTGGGGTCACCATCGGGAAAGCTGTTAATGACACACCCATGGTTAAGATGGCGGCTGATGATTGTAAGGAGCTTTTACAGTATGCGATTGATGAGCTTCAAGCTTCTTATTCTGTGGTAGGTGATGCTAACTTACATACCATCCAAGACAGAGAATCGGAGCTTCTCAATTGGTTGAGTGCTGTGGTGTCGTATCAAGAAACGTGTCTCGATGGCTTCACTGATGCAGACCGACCTGATCTAAGGAATGAAATGTCAAACGGGATTTTGAATGCCACTCAGCTTACTGACAATGCTCTTTCTATTGTTACAGCAATGGCTGATATTTTGAAATCATTCAATATCCCAGTCAACTCGACTGCAACTTCACGAAGACTTCTTGATGCAACTCAAGTTAGGGAAGACGGTTATCCTGAATGGCTTTCAGCTGCAGACAGGAAATTACTGGCTAGCAAGAATAATGCTCAGCTAACTCCTAATGCGGTGGTGGCAAAGGATGGAAGCGGACAGTTCAAAACAATTGCTGCTGCTCTTGCTGCATATCCAAAGAACAACAAAGGGCGTTATGTTATATACGTTAAGGCAGGGATTTATAACGAGTATATAACTGTTGAAAAGAACCAAGTAAATGTTTTTATGTATGGAGACGGGCCACGAAAGACCATTGTTACCGGGAACAAGAGTAATAGGGGAGGCTACGATACCTACAAGACTGCAAGCTTCTGTTAGTCTCTCCCTCACCCTCTCCCTCTCTCTTTCACCCCGTCACCACATATAATAAAAAATCTAACTAACATCTTCATTTTATTGGTGTTTTTGCTTCAGCTGCAATTGGAGGTGGGTTTATAGCAAAGGGAATGGGGTTCCAGAACACAGCAGGGCCAGACGGGCACCAAGCAGTGGCTCTACGAGTGCAGTCAGATAGGTCTGCATTCTACAACTGTAGAATGGACGGATGCCAAGACACCCTCTATGTACAAACCCATAACCAGTTTTATCGCAATTGTGTCATCTCCGGCACTGTTGACTTCATTTTCGGGGATGCATCAGCAGTCATCCAAAACTGCTTGATCATTGCTAGGAGGCCAAACAGTAATCAACAGAACACAATCACAGCTCAAGGAAGAACAAATCCTAAAGAGACCACTGGTTTAGTCATCCAAAATTGCAGAATCGTCCCAGAGCAAAAACTTTTCGCAGAGAGATTTCAGATCCCTACCTTCCTGGGTAGGCCATGGAAGCAATACTCGAGGACAATTATAATGGAATCAATGCTGGGTGATTTCATCCAGCCAGCAGGATGGATGCCCTGGGCAGGAAACTTTGCCCTCGACACACTATACTATGCAGAGTACGGAAATCGAGGTCCCGGTGCCAACACTGCTAGGAGGGTTAAGTGGAAGGGTTACAAGGTGATCACTAATAGAAATGAGGCTCTTCAGTTCACTCCAGGTCCTTTTCTACAAGGAAACATGTGGCTGCAGGGCACCGGGGCACCATTTTTCCTTGGACTGAAGCAGTAAGAATTGGAGAACCAACCTCTATGTATAAACATCCAGCTTTGTAGGGAGAACATGAGGAGAACTTTGAATCCTTTATCTGCCCACAATTTTTGTATTAGTTTTTTATTTCATATTTTTTCCTGGGTTATTCCCAAATGTAAAGTTGGCTCACTTAAAATTGTTCATATGTGCATTTTGTATTCATAGTGAAAATTTTGATTAAAAAACATTTTCTTCTTTACTTGTAAGTTTCCCGTTGCTGTCTTAAGTGTTATATACAGAGGTGAAGGGAATAATATGGAAAACCAAAGCAAACACAGGGAAAAGGAAAATAACAGACTCAGGTAAAGAAAAATAAAATAAAGATAACACAAAAGAAGGCAAAAATCAAGTATACAGCATGTATGATTGGGAACGAGGAAGAAGAGGATGATGAGATTGTTCTAACTGTAACTAACGTAAAGTGAGCATAATATAAATGTGCAGTCAATAATTAGTGATTAATGGCTTGTCTGCTCATGCCTAATTAATACTACTGTATATGAAGTCTCTTGACAGCTTCTCACACAACTGCACATACATAATATCCCACTTAGAACAAACTCAGTCAGTCCAATGTTGGGGATTCAGGAAATGAGGAAAAACCTGTCCATATGTGATTGAATCTCCATGGGCTTTTCTTAGCTGAGGCATTTACCAAATAATCCCTCTAAAGAAACAATACTACTTCCTAGGACAATTTATAATTTGCTTAACCATTTAGTCCCTAGCTTAATAACTACACCCTCCCAACATTTTAATAAGTTCACCCTCCTATCATTTCACTAAATCCACTCTCTTTAACAATTTAATTTCTCTCCAACCACCCTCACCTTAGGTCACCCCCTCCCCATCTTCTCCGTCAACACTTCCGGCAACCATCAACTCCGGCGACTTTTTCCGGCAATTTTTTTATTTTTTTTTTTTGTGTCGGCGACCTCTCTGGCGACCAAACAACTGAGAACTTAACTTATCAGTAAGTTCTCAGTTGTCAACTAAACTACTAAGAACACAATTAACTCCGGCGACCACCAACTCCGGCGACCTCTCCGGCGACCAAACAACTGAGAACTTAACTTATCAGTAAGTTCTCAGTTGTCAACTAAACTACTAAGAACACAATTAACTCCGGCGACTACCAACTCCGGCGACCTCTTCGATGACCAAACAACTGAGAACTTAACTTATCAGTAAGTTCTCAGTTGTCAACTAAACTACTAAGAACACAATTAACTCCGGCAACCACCAACTCCGGCGACCAAACAACTGAGAACTTAACTTATCAGTAAGTTCTCAGTTGTCAACTAAACTACTAAGAACACAATTAACTCCGGCGACTACCAACTCCGGCGACCTCTCCGGCGACCAAACAACTGAGAACTTAACTTATCAGTAAGTTCTCAGTTGTCAACTAAACTACTAAGAACACGATCAACTCCGACAACCACCAACTCCGGCGACCACCAACTCCGACGACCACCAACTCCGGCGACCAAACAACTGAGAACTTAACTTATCAGTAAGTTCTCAGTTGTCAACTAAACTACTAAGAACACGATCAATTCCGGCAACCACCAACTCCGGCGACCAAACAATTGAGAACTTAACTTATCAGTAAGTTCCCAGTTGTCAACTAAACTACTAAGAACACGATCAACTCCGGCGATCAAACAACTGAGAACTTAACTTATCAGTAAGTTCTCAGTTGTCAATTAAACTACTAAGAACACGATCAACTCCGGCGACCACCAACTATGGCGACCTCTCCGGCAACCAAACAACTACCAAACAACTGAGAACTTATAAGTAAGTTCGCAGTTATCAACTAAACTACTAAGAACACGATCAACTCCGGCGATCACCAACTTCGGCGACCAAACAATTGAGAACTTAACTTATCATTAAGTTCTCAGTTGTCTACACTAAGAACAATATTTCAAATAATTTTAATGAGAGAATTAGCAATATTTCAAATATATATTCGGAACATGTATTCTTCAAATCTCAAATATTGAGTTTATCAAACATTTACTGTCTCATGGCCTCACTTTCCCCCAACTAAGATAAAAAGTTGCTATAATTGAGGTTCATCTACATAAATTCATTTTCATCATTCAAATCACAACAGAAGCAAAACAAGGAATTTCATTTGGCCATTTAACGAATGTTAATGATCATTTTAGACGACCACCATTGAGTGATAGGATAGCTCCATTTTTTTCCTAAAAGTACTAAGATTCTTTTTTTTTTTTCTTCTTGAATTGAGTAGCCTTCTATTCTGTAAATGATTTCTTCAGCTCTCAAAAGCCACACCAAAGCCCTACTTGGTAATTTTACTTGCTTGCAGCTTAAAAAAGAATAACAAAAATAAAGATTGTACCAAATATGTCTGAATGCATAAGTCATAACTAAGACACTTTCACTCTTTCAGAAGCAAGCTTAAGCGATGTTCTCTTTCTGGCTTATCTCAGCGGATTCCTTCCTGAAAGCTTGTAATCTTTCTTTCAATTTCTTGCTCTCTTCAAAATTTGCCTTCCGTTTCACACCTTTTTCCTGTCGAAAACATTTGTCAAGCTTTATTTTAAGATCTGTGCATCTCCAGCGTCCGGAGATGTAGAGAGATCGGCGCTTTTGTTGCAGCTAGATGCCGGAATTCGAAGACAAGCGCCAGAGATTTGGAATTGCCGGAGAAGAGGGCTAGATCTGGGGTTTGTGCGGGGAAATCATCGCCTGTATGAAGAGGTCGTTGAAGTTGTAGATTTGGCTGGGAAAGAGAAGTGTAGTTCATCGGAGAGATAAGAGTCGCCGGAGATTGAAGACAGGAAGAGCCGCCGGAGGTCTGAGAGGGGAGGGTGGTCGGAGGAGAGAGGGAAGGGTGGTCGGAGGAGTTGGGAAGGGAGTAGGGGTCACCGGAGGTTAGAAGGAGTTCACCGGAAGGGAGGGTTCGCCGGAGGGGGTGGCCGGAAATGGGGAGGGGTGACGGGAGAGATGAAGAGAGAAGAGAGAAAGTGTGTGTGTGTGTGAGAGAGTGTGTGTGTGTGTTTGTGACAGGGGGTGGGTGAGTTTTTTTTTTATAATTATATCATTTAACTTGGGTGAGGGATTATATGGTATGACAAAATATTTTTTTGGATTAGAAAGTAGATTAAGAAATAGGCTGTATTAAGATGTAGATTAGATATTATTGAGAGACTATGACGTAATTTTCTCTTATGAATTTTAACCACTTGAACAAGATAATTTTCTAATTTATTAATGCATTAATAATATATATTTCAAAAAATAAATTCTTTTTAATTATGAAAGTACCTCGTGCACTTGCACCCCCATCTTACATTACAAATCCATCCCCGACTATTATGGATACTCTAAGAAGTAACAATTATCCATATATAAATGAGGGAAGTGGATGAATCTATATACTATATGAAAGCAGAAGAATTTCAGGCCTTCACACTGCGCCACGTGACATTATGACGTGGAAAGCCACGTGGCATTTTACAATTAGCCAGACTTTAATGTTTATAACGCCTAAAAAAAAAAAAAAATTTAACCATTATAATTCCTTTGATTTCGGATTAGATGATAAATCAGTTTAAAATTCAAATAATTTACCAAATAAACTACTAATAAAAAGTTTATTTTAGGAATTAAATATTTGAAAAAACCTCACAAAATCTTATTCAGTTTAAAATTTGAAATTTGAAATTTTTCCAATTACCTATTCTATAGAATTGATCGGATTTGATAGGATTTATATAATTTAAACCTTTTTCAATTACCTAATCTAATGAATTTATCGGATTTTTAAACTCTGAAATTTTTTAAAAATACCATTAACCGAAATTAATAAATATAGAATTGATTTTCCAAAAATTCAGTATAGTCCGAAATTTCAAACCTAAAATTTTAAAATCAAAAAAAATTCAAATCTCTATTCCTTTTATTTCGGATATATTACTCATTCAATTTAAAATTCAAATCATTTTCCAAATATACTCCTTAAAAAACGTTTTCAGTTATAATCCTAACATTATAAATACATCTTTTCAGTTTCCATGGAAATTATAATCAAACTTAGAGTGAATTACGAAGGAATTATTCATTTTCATCTTTCGCCCAATTTTTTAGAATACTCGGTTTTCTTTTCAATTTCGAATGGCATCTTCAATTTTCGCTATAAGACAATCCGTCTTCGTGAAGGTAATCCTATTTTTTTAATTTACTCTACAATGTTTTATGATTAAAATTTGGGCTTTATTTATTGTTTGTTAATTTCACAGATCAATGAAATACCCAGTCGGTTGATTCTCTCACATTTCATCAGCTTTGGATCTACTCTTTTTTTTCAAGAAGTCTCAAAATTTTTAATTAGTTCGGGCATTGAACAGGAAAAAATCCATGATTTATTGTACGACAATTTTAAAACTAAATTCAATAAACTTGTGAGAGAATTGAAAGACGAATGTTGTTTTATCAACCTCAATTCATGTAAGTATTTCTTTTAAATTTGTAGTTGAAGTTCGATTTTATTATTGCAGTTTTTTTTTAACAATCTATATTTTTGTTCTATATTTGTTTATCTATGCAGTTTTCGTCTCTATCATCTCTGTGGAGTTTTTCAAACGCGGAATACCTCATGGTCACATTCGAATTGATGTTAACTATGTAGATCAAGTGCGCCTTAATCATTTCGACAACAATCAAGTTCATCAGTAGGAATAATGATATTCACGATTTTAGTCTATTTTGCTTGTTTTTTTTTTTTTTTAAATCATTCGAATTGATGTAATGTTCTTTTTAAGTTTTTAGTTTATTTTTGTTTTACGTATTGGATTTATGGAACAATGAATTTTTTATCCCATGTGCATTTGTTGTCATTCATGCAATGTGACTCCAATGATTATTCAGTTTATTTTTTAATTATTTTTTTAAATTGTAATGAGTTTAGTTAACATTTAATTTTTCCAACGCATAAAAGAAAAAAAAAAAGCATAATTCCTTTTTAGTTCGGTTAAGTAACTATATCAATTTAAAATTCGTATCATTTTCAAATAAACTCCTAATAAAAATTATATTTTAGGAATTATTTATTTGGAAAAACTCCAAATAAATAATAAGAAATCTAGAATTGATTTGACAAATCGGTTAACTTACTCTATCAATTTAAATAATTCAAATCGGATTTTTAAATATAAGTAATTTTTTTAGGTATTCCCCGAAAATATTAAATTTAGAATTGATTTTCCAAAAATTTGATTTTTAAATGGTAAGCCATTATTTAATGTAATCAACCAAAATACAAACATAACATATTTTTAAAGTGTTAATTTTAAATTCAAAATTAAGGATCATTATAATCCGGAAATTATAAATACATTTTCCAAATTTATTTTAAGTATTTTCGGTATTTATATATTTACTATTAGTTATATGGAGTTTATTTGGAAATGTATTAATTTAACAAAGATTCATAAAGTGATATAATTTACAAAAAAATATTTTGTTAAGTGATATAATTTACAAAATATTCATATTTATACCCAAGATTTGAAGTATTTTAAATTAGTAATATATTTTTGGTATATTATTGTTGAAAAATAATTTCATAACAATCCAATTAAACCAATTCGTATCCTATAAATACTAAGTCATTCATCTTTATTTCGCATATTGCGATTTTTTATTATTCACTGTTAACTATTCGAATTACTTTTTTTATTCAATTACAATGGCTTCCATTGTGATCTTCCTATTGAGCTTATTATTGAAATTTTTCTTCGCGTTCTCGCAAATTCTTTTCGATTTCCTGAATCTAAAATCAACTTCTAGAATCTTTTGGGATTCGGGGAAGGATGATTATATATATCGAAAGGTTCACTTCGTGATTTTCCAATTAGCCCATGGTGGCGTCGGAGCAATGTTGCAACCCAGTTTATGGATAGGTGCCTTGAATTTGGAAATCGATGCTCTATTCCGTCACGGGTTGGTATGTAAATAATTACATATTTTTCTTAATATTTTCGGTATTGACCGGCTTATAAGTATTTTTTAATATTATTTAAAGTAATATTAATTAATTTATCTCTTTTGATTGGTTCATGCGAAAAGACAGTTTTCATTCGGGTATTACCTATTTAAAACAAGGCTGGCGATAAAGGTCATATGGAAGCTTTGTATACCCTAGGGATAGTACTACTTTTCAACGAAGAGGAATCGAATATAGAGAAGGGAAAGCAAATCATCATGTCTTTCCAAAAATCCGACTTCACCAAGAATCAGTCCATTAAATATCGTTTGAATTTGAAGGCATACATAAATTCATTATGGAAGAGTGATGATTATTACTTTTCCATATGGCCAATATTTTGCAAGGTTGAAGCTCATTTCTGAGACAAAAATTGGTCATATTATTCAAGACTTGAAAATACCGGATGTGCTAATTGCATATGTGACATTGAAATCTATGATTTGTTTAATGTATCAGAATGATTTTATTAATCTTTTTAGGTTTAATAGTTCAATTTGATTATAAGATTTTTTTTAAGATTATATTTAGGTTTAGTAGTTTGTTATGATTTATTAGGATGTTTATCTAAAATGAAATATAAATAAAATTTTCGCAATATTAGAACATTTATTGTTTTGTGGAATTACTGATGGAGCTATTCAAATTTCCATCGTTATGCATCATTTTGTAATTTGCACATTCAATTATGATAGCATATGTGAGATCTTTACGGTGCCTATGGATGCATATGATATTGATTTTAATTAAAAACCAAACTTTGACAAAAGTTTGATTTTAGTTGAACGGAAGTGGTTACATAGTTAATATGATATTAAAAAAAATTTAGAATCCTTTGGAAAGTGGAGCGTACGCTCAAAAATTAGGGAGCACTGCTCCCAAATTAACTCAAAACAATTCAAATTCTTTGGTAAATAGGAAGCGCTCGCTCCAAATTTATGGGAGCGCACGCTCCCAAATTTGCCAATCTTAGACACGGTTTACTGTCCAAATGGAGCGTCCGCTCATGCATGGGGAGCGTCCGCTCCCCGAGAGGCAGATGTGTATTTTCGAATTGATTGATTCAAGTAATCAATTCCTAAATTTTTTGGAATTGATTGATTTTCAATTAATCAACTCCTATATTTTCGGCAATGATAGATTAAAAAAATTCCAAAATTATTTTAAATATTTTCGGTATTTATATATTTCTATTCTTTATATGTAGAATTTTATTATATAAAGTGATATAATTTTCAAATTATTCATATTTATCCCCAAATTAAAATCATAATTCCTTTACATTCGGATAACTTAATCTATCGGTTTAAAATTATTTAATTCAATCACCTAATATATGGATTTGATCGGATTTTTTAAATTTGATTTATTCGATTAATCCCCGAAAATAAGAAGTATATAATTAATTCAATCAATCAACGAATATAAAAAGTAAAATAAAAATAAAAACCTAATTCCTAAGATTTGAAAATATTTGTCCCTATTCTCACGAAGATTTGATTTACTCATATAATTTCGGAATTTTATATATTTTCGGAATGTATATATTTTCTAATATTTATATATGAATTTAAGCGCTATAAAGTGATATAATGTAGAAAAGATTTGTATTTATCCCAAGATTGCGGTATTTTTTTCTCTTTTATATATGAATTTATTCCTATATATAATCTTCTTCAAGTCTCTTCTCTATTTTTTACGGGAGACGAAGCGGTTTCACCACCCTAATTTTTCTTCTCTTACGCCCCAATAACAAGCGTGTCAATATTCTAAGAAAAGGTAACATCAAAACCCATTAAATTTATGCATATATTCTTATTCATTATTTCCCTGTTTTGTTTGTAGAACATTTGTTATTGGCGTATTTTTCTATTTTACTTTACGTTGTGTTATATTATACTTTATCATTTGCAGTCTTCATGAGTAAATGGGCTCACATTCCTAGATCTGCTAGATAGAATATTTTGAAACTCACCTTGATTTAGTAGTCGATAGCATGAGGCGAGCAGTGCACAAATGTGCTTGAGTGTGTTGCGCTCTACAGCCATTCCGAGATATACCTATTAACATGAAACTACTCCAATTAGCAAAATACCTTTAGCATCAGATAAGCCTCATCACTCCCACATAATTAATCTGAATCAAACATAAACATTATAAATTTTCGTGAACAAATATATTCCAGTCCATTACTTACCCCCATACACACATATAGTGAACAATCAATACAAAACGAAAAAGGGGGGGAGGGCAATAATCAATACATAACGAAAAAGGGGGTGATAAATGCCCAATAAGCAACAGAAACAATCAAAAACAACTAAGCCAAAACACATCTATGTACCTGTTGATGCACACGTACGGTGATAGAGGATATGGGGGGTTACAATTGGAGCTATCGGTCATCAAAACGAGAATTGACAATAGAAGAAATTAAGACCATAAAATCCCTTGAGCATTAAATCAAAGGAAAAAATAAATAGAACTAATGGAACATAAAATCTACGCCATATCCTTTCGGGAAAAAAACACAGTGAATGGTTGTGAGATATTCAGATACGACCAGCCGATTAAATCTGATGGGAGTAGGACATTCAACAACGGCTCATGAAGCGAAGAAATCGGACCGGTAGGTGAAAGTTTTGGGTACAGAGTTGAGACTACGGCCATTTTCGGGAGTGATTATACGAGTTTGAAATTCTCAACAATTATAATAAAACAATTCTCTTTGGTACTTCTTTCATCTCCTTGATCGAGTCACAAGTCCGACTTCTAAGAGAGATTATGTTGCTTTTGTGTCACACTCTCCCCAATACATAAAAGAAGGTAAATTTAAAAATTGTATGCAGATTAAGAATAATCTTGCTCTTACTTTTGTACAAAGTAGTATAGCAACTACACTTGGGAAAGCATTTCATAAGTAAACAATGTGTAAGTATGGAAAGGGAATAACCATATTGGGTTGGCCTTAAAAAACAAAATAGTGAATCATTTGATGTACAATTTATTAAGTTACCAACTTGACTATAAGCTACATCTTTTAGAACTTCCTAGGACCATATGATGTGCCAGAAATGAAGCGATAAACCAATGGGCCCTAGGCGCATCTTATGACAAGGTGCTTCTAGCAAGTTAGCAGGTGGGGGGGGAAGAAATGAAAGTTGATCTGTACAAAAGGCCTTGCATAAATAGAGCTTTGATAACTTGCTAAATTACCTACTACTGTTAAAGCTTAAGTTGTTAGGGTGACAGTTTAACTATTTGTATCAATCCCCTTGCACTATCAATATGGAATGGAAGTTTTGAGCCCCATTTTATTCTTTGCTTAATGTTTCATTCGTGTTGAGTGATTTTTAACTCAGATTAAACACAAATAAAGACTAACATGCCAACAAATCTAAACCCGTAAATCTTTCACCCACAAGCACAACCGATATTACATATAGGAAACTTAATTGCGTAAAAGATTCGAGTATAAGGATGGGGTTTTTAAGCCTATCAACATAGATGGCTAAAATCTAAAAATGCAATAGAATGCTAACAGTCATCAAACAGAATTGACAATACAGAAGAAATTAAGACCATAAAATCCCTTGAGCATTAAATCAAAGGAAAAAATAAATAGAACTAATGGAACATAAAATCTATGCCATATCCTTTCAGGAAAAAAAACACAGTGAATGTTTGTGAGATATTCAGATCGACCAAGCGATTAAATACAATGGGAGTAGGACATTCAACAGCGGCTCATGAAGCGAAGACGTCGGACCAGTAGGTGAAAGTTTTTGGGTACAGAGTTGAGACTACTGGCCATTTTCAGGAGTGATTATACGAGTTTGAAATTCTCAACAATTATAATAAAACAATTCTCTTTGGTACTTCTTTCATCTCCTTGACTGAGTCACAAGTCCAGCTTCTAAGAGAGATTATTTTGCTTTTGTGTCACACTCTCCCCCAATACCCAAAAGAAGTTAAATTTAAAAATTGTATGCAGATTAAGAATAATATTGCTCTTACTTTTGTACAAAGTAGTATAGCAACTACAATGGGAAAGCATTTCATAAGTAAACAATGTGTAAGTATGGAAAGGGAATAACCATATTGGGTTGGCCTTAAAAAACAAAATAGTGAATCATTTGATGTACAATTTATTAAGTTACCAACTTGACTATAAGCTACATCTTTTAGAACTTCCTAGGACCATATGATGTGCCAGAAATGAAGCGATAAACCAATGGGCCCTAGGCGCATCTTATGACAAGGTGCTTCTAGCAAGTTAGCAGGTGGGGGGGGGGGGAAGAAATGAAAGTTGATCTGTACAAAAGGCCTTGCATAAATAGAGCTTTGATAACTTGCTAAATTACCTACTACTGTTAAAGCTTAAGTTGTTAGGGTGACGGTTTAACTATTTGTATCAATCCCCTTGCACTATCAATATGGAATGGAAGTTTTGAGCCCCATTTTATTCTTTGCTTAATGTTTCATTCGTGTTGAGTGATTTTTAACTCAGATTAAACACAAATAAAGACTAACATGCCAACAAAATCTAAACCCGTAAATCTTTCACCCACAAGCACAACCGATATTACATATAGGAAACTTAATTGCGTAAAAGATTCGAGTATAAGGATGGGGTTTTTAAGCCTATCAACATAGATGGCTAAAATCTAAAAATGCAATAGAATGCTAACACGTATCAAGGGATTCAAACCTTGAAACTTTCTAACTAAATTGCTTTCATATTAATATTCTTATTTATTTCATTGATTTACAACATAGGTAATGGCTACAAACCGTATGATTTCTGTCAAATCAATTGACAAGAAAACTAAACAATCCAGCGTTAATGTCCGCATATTACGTCAATGGGAGCTGATTGGACAATACGGAAAAAAATCAACTGAACTTATATTGGTTGATCAGAGGTAATATATCTCACATATTTTTTTTTTGCGGATGTTATTAATATTTCATTAATTAATTAATTAATTAACTAATGATATTTATTTTTATACAGGGATCTAAAATCCAAGCAACGATCCCTAGCAAATTGCCTTCCCAATTTACAAATAAGTTTCAAGAGGGAAAAATGCTAAAGATTTCTAAGTTTAGTGTCGAAGAAAACTGTGTTCAACCATTGCAAAAGGCGATACTTAATCACAAATGGAAACTGTGTATGAGTTTAGCGACTGACGTGCCTGAAGTCGACAAGTCTATTCAAATTCCAGATAACGGTTTCGAGTTCACGCCTTTTCAAACAATTGGAAGTTTGAATTTGGATTTTGTAGTCGGTGAGAATTACAAATCACATATTTTTTTCCTGCTTATATTAATTATTAATTATATTTATAAAGGTAAAACAAAATATATTACTATGAATTTTACTTACATTTGCTGAATATTTGATAGATGTGATTGGAGAGGTTATTTTACCTCTTAGAGATTTTGAGTTTGTCCAGAGGTTTAATGCTCGAAAGTTAGATGTTCAGCTGATCGATAATGAGTATGTATTTCAAATATTTTATTCTTTAAACGTTAATTAATATATTTTTAGACTAATTAATTTGTATTACATAATTACTTTCTACTGTTTTGACGGTGGAAATGAGTTATTTGCCGTTACGTGGGCATCATTTGGAGATAAGTTAAAAACAGTATATTGACAATAGGGGACAAAACGAGGAAGGCCCTGTGATTTTGGTTTTGCAGTTTGTAATGCTATCTACATATCAAGGTATCTTTTATGTATATATACTTAAACTGCAATTATGTTTCTGATTCAAGGCATATTATCATGTGAGTTAATTTTATAATGTTTATTCAGGGAAAACCAAAGTTAGTACTATGAAGCATGTTTCAATAATGCATATTAATGCATCGTTCCACAAGTAGCAGATTATCTTAGCAAGTAAATGAACACTAAACCTTTATAAGAATATATGAATTTGTTATACAAAGTTGTATAGTTATATTAATTTTCATATATCACTTTTACAGGCGTGAAATTGGATCTTCATTGTTTAGTCGTTCTTTGACTATTACAACTAATGATAGTAGTCGTACCAATAGTGAGATGTGGTTGAAAAAAAAAGAACTAAAGACGATTGCTGATTTGCTCACATGTACAGAGGTATATTATAAATTTTCTTAATTTTTTTTAAAGGTTATACTGATTTAAACATTATTGAATCAACATTAATAGTTTTTACTATAATCATTTTTATTAGGTTGGCATATACTCCGTATTGGCAACCATATCGGATGTGGATTCACATGCTACCTGGTACTATGATGGGTGTAGCAATGTAAAGTGTGCTAAAGGATTTGAAAAGAACAGTAAAATCTGTCCTAAATGCAAGACAACACTTGGCATTGCTATCCCTAGGTAAATGATGGATTTTATTTTTTATTATATATATATATACAAATAAAAAAGATTTATAATCATTATCTTCATTCGAAATAATTTTCTACCTATTATTTTCGGAGTTCAAAATCGGGATCTTGGTCAACGATATGAATGATATAGATCTAGCCGAGACACACTTTGTTTTATTCGATGCGACAAAGCATCTTCTTTGCTCGGGATATACGCTCCCGTAGTTCTTGCCGATGTCTCGAGGTAGCTAATTTGTTGTTATTTTGTTATTAGATTGAGTACTAATTTGTGACGATGTAAATTAATGTTCATACAACATAATGTTCAACGGGGCCAACTACGAATCTTTTCGAAAAATGTTTGAAAGACAATGCTTATTCGGGATTGATGTTGACCAAAGAACTTTAGATGCTTGATCAAGATAAAAGAACTTTCACGGTAAAGCAATTATCGGAGGATACGAGATGTCATCGCCCGGTATTTATCACTCATAAATGATAATGTAAGTATAACCTATATCACATTATCTATATACAAAAGCTCAAATTCATAACATTAATTTCTTTAAACTTCAGGAGGTTGCTTCCAAATGAATAATGAAATTGAAAATGTGACCATCTTGGATTGCAATAATGAGGTAAATTTCTTTCTATCATTAGAGTTACTTTTTAACTTTATATTTCACTATCATTTTGATAGTTTTCTTTTTATGATAATGTTATTTTACTTTTTTATTATGTAGGATAAGCCTTTGGAATACGTGTGTGACGGTTCTTCAACATCCATCACTCCTCAAAAACGTTTGTTAGACTCTACTTCCAATGATGAAGAAATTCAATTGTATGCATTACGAAGGGAATTAAGCAAATTAAACAAGAGAAATTGGATAAATAAGCAACATGAGTTGTTTAGCATCGTATTCGATCGATCATCTATATTTATGAAGTAAACTATTTGTTTTTTTTTCCCTGTTTAAACTATTGTGGCTAGAAAGAATAGTATTTTTTGCATAATTTTTATTTGAAAATATGGTTTTCAATTTTATATTTCAACGATCATATATTTGTTGGTCAGATAGAGCTAGACATGAGGATTCTTAGTTAGTTATTCAAATTATGCTTTTTTGTTTCGCAAAATGGAAAAGTTAGAAGAAATATCACAGTTCCCACAATATTCATTTATTTGTTTGAATGTTCTTTCTCAACATTTATATATATTAAATTTTGAATGTAAGATCTAAAAAATCATTGAAGTATGGACATTCATTTGGGGATGACAAATCATTCTACCATGTAAATTACTTTACCCAAAATTAAAAACACATCAGAAATAATGGAAATGCAAATAAAAACAATTTTTTAATAAACGGCTAGATATTTTTTGTTGAAACTAATTACACATGAACAAAGATTCCATACTTCTATAAAAGCAAGTAAATGAATACATTAAAAATACGATAATCAAAACGGAGAAATAGAGAAAAATTACTTCAATTGCGAGATACCCAATAACAAATTAAAGAAAAATTTAGATTACAAACAATTCTAGCATATTGGAATGGGAAGAAGATTGCGAAATCAAACCCTAGATATAGATAGATGAAGTAGAAAGAGCGAGGAACAAATCATCATAAAATTAAACCTATATTTACATAAGAAATTACCTTCTTTTAGGATAATTGCAGACCTTCCCTCCGCAATCAACAACGCCGTCGCCTACAAATTGAAGCAGCAATCCGGCGAAATCGATTTAGAGGAGCGGCCAATTCGTCGGAGGAGCGGCCAATTCGCCGTCGCCATGGATTTTTGATTGAAGATAGTCGTAATCTACCTATCCCCATCTTCTTCGCATCAGCATCATCGGAGGATCGGCCAATTCGTCGGCCAATTCGTCGACCAAGGATCGGCCAATTCGTCGACCAAGGAAGGTAATTCTTTCGTGATATGATCTCAAGAGACATAGTGGATTGACAGAAATGAGTCTTTACATTTATTTTAAAGTATGTAATTTTTATGTATAGTCAACATAAATTTAAAAATATAAATATTAGTAAAATTTTTATTATTTTTTAAGGTTTTGATTTATTGAATTTATACTTGCATTAGATTATATAATGTATGTCAATACCTTAAATAAGAAAATGTTTTATGAAGTGGTAAAGGTACCCATGATGAAATAATTTATAACAATCATTTGTCTGTTGTTTCTAGAAACAAAATGAACAATTCAGTTTGCAAAAAGCAAAAGCAACAGAAAAGTGAAGGGATGGAAAAGCATACGAGAAACTCATTGGAGCCCCAAAGAGAGGCATTGTCTGACATTTCTAATCGTAAGTTTTATATATAGATGTCATTTTACATTTTATTACCTATATATGAAATTGGTAAATAAGTTTAAATGTTTTTTTAAATATAATCTCTATGTGAACTGTTTTTTTATCCGCAGGTGAAAGTCAACTAATGACACATACTGATAGCCATTTAATACGACCAATATTTCCTTCATATAATCTTACAAATGGTAAGAATATTTCATGTCAATTTTCAATTATTTTATAATTTAAAATATGTTTTATCATAACTAATCATCATTAATATTTATTAGTTCTATCAGTATCTACCACACCAATAGCTACTAATCCAACAAGCATAGATTTTATAAGTCGTGATATTCCGGTTGGTCAAAGATTTGGGGGTTTACAATCTATTAAAAGAAGATTGGATATTGATCACTCTAATTACGAGAATCGACATCAAGGGCTGAAAACAATTATCCTTTGGTTGATGAGGATGTGCATCATGTATTAGCCCAAAAAAACTTGGAAAAAGAAAGCTTGGTAGGCCAATTAGCCAAAGTGTTGGAGTATTGAAATCCCTCAACAAGCTGCATGAATCTGATCCCTATAATTCGAAATTCAACATCAACTAAATTTCGGCAATGTCTCACCTACTCGCATGGATACGGTACATATATCTATTTTAAATAGTTTTTAAGTTATTCATACTTATTATGTTTTTTAATACTTTATATATAAAATTAGGTATAGCATTACTCATTATCATTACACTTTTTTTTCACTAACACTCCTTGTGGGACTAATCCAACAAGTCTTGAACTAAGAAGACTGGTAGGCCAATTAAGAGTAAACGAGTCTTTGCAGTCTCTCGGCGAAATTTGAATTTTGAAGATTTAAATGCAAATATTCAACATCAAGTAAATGAGAGCAATAACATACCTAATCGCTTGGATACAGGTACTTGAAATCAAACATAAATCACTTATTTTCACTATTTATATAATTTTTACTTGATGTTTCTGATTTATTATTTTATAATTCATATCATAGAAAAACATATATCTGAATTTTGCTATGTATTCAGGAATGGTAGAATCCCAAACTGATTTTGCAACAAACGATGAATATAATTTCCGAACATCACGATGTAATAGGAAAAAAAAAATGAAGGAGATTGCACAACCAAGCACAGGTATGGTTTCGATTTTTAGTTGATGTTAAGATTTCACATATGTTTTGGTCAAATTTCAACAATTAGATTTGTATGATGGGAAAAGTGACTAAAGTGATATGAATCTAGGTACAATGACTATCAAGTTGAATAGAAATGGACACAAGACATTTGTTGACTAGGGAAAGCCCTTGAACAACTTGTTCGCCGGCATAAAACCCGGGAGGATGTGGCTCTGCCTTGACCAGAAAGTTTACTATGAATTTTCTTGAGATTACAATGCTAAGAGCGTATGAAAAGGGAGCTTAGGCTAGTGTAGTGCGTGTGTGAATTTACAGTGTATGTTCCCTTTTATACCTCAAGAATAAAACTAAATAACAATGAGGGCCTACAAACTCGGAATTGAGGTTTATCCTGGGAGATTTATCCGCACTCATCCGTTGGGAAAGAGATAATCGTTGGCTTCTTTGAAGAATCGTGGTTGAACCGGTCTTTGGCACGTTCCCTATAAAATAGGAAAAGCGTTATGCGTCCCAACTGTAAAAACCAAGTTGTAAACGAGAACAACCCAAGTTGTTAGTACCAAGTTGTTTAGGCGTAAGTTGCAAACATGTTGATTGAAAATGTAGGGCCCAACAATTGCCCCCAAACTTTTTGAATTTAAAAAAGAAGAATAGCAAGAGACAAAAAGAATTCAAAAGGTTTGCCAAAATAAGAAAGGAACGACGGTTTTAAAAAAGAGACGCGATGGGACGGTTTTCAGGTAGTTTCTCGAGGCAAAAAGGCTGGATTGTTTTTTAAAGTTCCAACCACCTTCAAACCCTTATTTAATAAGTGGTCTCTTTCTCCAACTCTCCTTTTCACCAAATCAAGAACGTCACTTTCTCAGAGGTTTCTAGGAGAAGAGCCAAGGAAGCGAAAAATCGAATAAATAATTACGGTGAGTTTCTTGCCTTCTCTTCAATTTCGTCTTGATTTCTTGTTTTTAAGTTGAAAAAATGGGTCGGAAGAAGGTAGTTGCGTTCGAGAGCGACGAGGGTTTGCCCAAAGGTTTCAAAACCCAGAATTTGTTGAAGGAACCCGACAACGAGAAATGTTTAATGCCTAAGGTAAACTTAGAGGTTATCAAGAAGAACCACGCCATGCCTGATGAAACGGTGTACTTCACCCATCCCGACTTGACCTCCGAATGTTACTCTTCCACTTGGGTATGTTTTCCGGAATATCCCTTTGTCATAGGTTTACGATTCCCTTTTCCCCCCTTGATTACGAAGTTCTTTTCTTCTACTAAACTCAATTATGCCCAAATGATGCCTCAAGGATGGAGGTACTTGCAAACCCTAGTTAGGTTAGGAGAGAGGGATGATTTGGTTGCCGGGTTAGAAGAGTTGACGTATACTGTTGATTTGAGAAGTTTCGGTCCAGGAAGGTTTGGTTTTAGGGTCAAAAGTGGTGAGCCTATTCTGATTTCCAACCACGACATTGCGGATAGAGGGTGGAAAAATAAATTTTTCTTTGCAAGGAGGGACACCTTGGGTCAGGAGGAAGGTGTTTTTTCCAAATGGAGGTTTGAAGGTAGTGAAAATAGCTCCTCTGTTTTACGGAATGCTTCTTAATACTACGGTAGCTAACTCTCAAAATTTCCCTTCGCAGGAATTCCTAAAGCTATCGAGACTTGTTTTAGGCACAAGAAGGGACTAAAGTGAACGTGAATCGGCTTCTCCGGTTGGGTGTAGGTGATAGATCCTTCAAGGCCTTTCTGTTGAGTTTTTTGTTGAGGTGGAGGCGAAACGAGGTTGAAGTCGAAGAAGATCTACCCTCAACTCTACCCGAGATGTCCACGGGTTCTAAGTCCTTAAATATCTTTGTATTTTTCACGAGCATTTTGATTGCCTTAATTCCCCTGCTCTTGTTGTAGCTACGCGATCCAAGTCTACCGTAAGTGCCTGCGAGTTGATGGGCTGCCGCTAAAGCAAAGAAAGTTGTCAAGAAGGACAACAAACCTCCAACTCCAATGTCCATGGCTTCTAGTTCGAGATGTGGATGCTTCCAAGAAAAAGGAAGAAGTAAAGAAAAGAAAGGCGTCGATGCGAGGTTTTGGATGAAGGAGAGCCGGGAATAGCAAGGAAGAAATTGAAGGATGCTATAGCCAACTTTGTTGACGAGGTAAATCATGAGAAAGGCTGAGATTTACCTAAGCTTTTTAAGGAATGCCGATATTTCTTTTGCTTAGGTTGCGGATATTATGTGTCCCATTATGGAACAACTTGACGCATTTGTGAAAATCAAGGCGGCCAGTACGAGTTTTGAAGTTGAAGAACTCAAGGAGCAAGGCTGCAAAAGATGCCGAGGATTTCAAGAAGCGAGGCTTCCAAAAATGCGAGGAGATTGAGAAGTTGAAAAAGATCTCCAAGCCGAAAAGGAGGAGTTGAAAGTTGTTAAAGCCGAAAAGGCGAAGGAGCATGAAGCCCATGAGAAGGAATTGGATCTTTGCGAAGAAGGATTTTACATTCAATGCCACCAAAGTGGTGTTTGAAGCTAGGATTGGACTCATGGAAGAATATAAGAACGGCCGGCTTCGGAATGGGATGTGGAAGCGAGAGAGAAAGGTTTTGGAGGATTTCGTTGGTGAGCCGGTAGATGCGAGAGGAAGTGAATTCTGCGGCTTTGGAGGCTCTAGTTGATGATGCCGATAAGACCTTGAGTGCTCAGGTGGTGGCTCAGAATGGTCAAGAAGAAAATGCAACACCGGCGGCAGCGGGCCAGGAAGTTTGAAGAATGTTTTTAAAACTTTTGGTATTTTGAAAAAACAATTTTTTGCTTTATTTGTGTACCTTTATTGGTACAACAAATGGGGGGAGTGTCCCTTTAAAACAATGCTTTTGGTTTGTAATGGTTCATAAGAACCGAGACAATATTATTTGGGGGTACTAGGTTGGTCTAGTACTCAAGCTTTTTTAGGTTTTTAGGGACTTGTTGGCTTATCCAACTTGTCCTTTAACTGAAAAAATCTTTTGAAAAAACATTCAACGGTTTTTAGCAAAGTAAGTTATGTCCCTGAGGGACGCTTGTTTGTTCTTTGGATAACATGTAAATGTTATAACCAGTAGGTAACATGAAAATGTTACAACCAAAAGTTCACAACTTGAAAAAGTGTGAAAACGTGCGCCCAGGCGAAGGTGTCAAAACCTTAATTCGTAAGAAAAGATGAAAATCTTTTAACCATAAGTACCTTGATCAGAGGTAAATCGTTTGAAGGGATAGAGCAAGTATCAGCCGTCCTGGCGTGTCAACAAGCTCTATACCTCGCCAGCTAGAATTCCAACATGTATCAGCCGTACTGGCGTGTCAACATGTTGAAATTTTCTTCTTCAGGTTCAAACATGTATCAACCGTACCGGCGTGTCAACATGCTTGACCTTTGTCCTCCTCGAGGCTCAAACATGTATCGGCCCGTGCGGCGTGTCAACATGTTTGTCTGTTCCGGCTTAGGTCTCAACAAGTATCGGCCCGTGCGGCGTGTCAACATGTTGAGCCTACTCCGTTTGCTCAAGTTACACCTTGCAAAACAAATTTATGTTAGGGCTGGGCGTTAGCATAGCTAACGCCCCTCCGACGCTCAAGTCAGTAATGTTTTAATAAGAGTAGAAAAATTGAAATGCGTAATTGAACTTGACATAAATTTAAACCGTACCTGAAGAGTCTAGTTATAAATAAGCTGGACTTACGTGAAATAAAGTTTCAAGTGGATAGCGTTCCAACTTCTAGGGATTACTGTCTCCACTCGGGGTTGACAACCCGGTATGCACCTTTGCCGGCCTTCCAAAGATTGATGAGATATGGGCCTTCCCACTTGGGAGCCGGCTTACACTGCATTCAATTCTCTTGTATTTTGAAATACTTTTCTCAAAACTAAATCACCAACTGGAACCTTCTAACTCGACATTCTTGTTGTAAGACCTAGAAATTCGGCTGGCGATAAGTGCCGCCATCCTTATCTTGGCTAAATCCACGATCTCATCAATTGTATCTAAATCTTGAGTTAGCAAAAGGTTATTTTCATCTTGAGTCAATAAGCCATACCTTGCCATGGGAATTTGTTGCTTCAAGCTGGAATCACGGCTTGACTCCGAATACTAAAGAATAGGGAGTTCTACCTGTGGCTCCGTTAGAAGTAGTTCTATCTGCCCATAGCACAAGTGGTAATTCTTCAACCCATTTCCCCTTCTCGGTCTAGACGCTTCTTCAAGTTGTTGATGATCAACTTGTTGCTTGATTGACTTGGCCGTTGGCTTGAGGGTGGACAGTGTGGACATGATTAACTTGATGCCCCGGCGAGCACAAAAATCCCTGGTCTTTTTACTTATGAGCTGTGACCCGTTGTCACATACAATCTTTGATGGTACACCAAACTGCTAATGATATTTTTCTTTAAAAATGAAATTACCTCTTTGTCCCTTACTTGCACATAAGCACGCCTCTATCCATTTCGAGAAATAATCGGTTAGAGCCAACATGAATACTTTGCCTCCTGGAGCTTTGGGCAACTTGCCTACAATATCCATGCCCCACTTGCATGAAAGGCCAAGATGAGACTATAGGATGTAGAGGTTCGGCGGGTTGATGCAAGATGTTGCTATGTCTTTGGCGGGCGTCACATTTACGCACATAGTTCATGGCATCTTGACGCATGGTTGGCCGGTAATATCCCGTTCGAGGGCCTTTGATGCAAGTGCCTTTCCTCCGAATGGTTCCCACATATTCCTTCATGGATTTCCTTAAGTACCGGTTCAACTTGCTCATTATCGACACATCTCAAGTAGTGCCTGCAAAAGACTTCTTGAACGGCATATTATCTATTACAACGAAAGTTGAAGTTCGAATCTTAAATGACCTAACATTCTTAACATCGGGGGAATAGTTCCAAGTTGAAGGAACTCAATGACGGGTTGGGTCCAAGAAGGCTTAGCATCTTGTGTCCCAATAGGTGGAGTAACCACTTGAGTTTCTTCAACTTGGTCTATCACCGGGTACTTAACATAAATAATGGGGATATTAGTATGCAACATTGATTTGCAAGTTGAACCCAAGTTGGCCAAGGCGTACGCCTCTGTATTTTCTTCTCTGGGGACTGTTCCAAAGAGAATGATAGAAATCTCGAAGCTAAAGCTTTAACATGTTGGAGGTACAGAGTCATCTTGGAATGCTTCGCCATATAAGCGCCATTAAACTGGTTAGCTAGTAATTGAGAATCAACAAATACATTTAAATGTGTAATATTCAAACTCAAAGCCGTAGTTAAACCCATGATTAGGGCTTCATACTCGGCTTCATTATTTGTTGCATTAAATTCACAAGATACGGCTTGAGGTATGATATCACCTTGAGGGGATTTTAGGACTATTCCCAAACCAGGTTCCCTTGGAATTTGAGGCTCCATACCGTAAATAATGTCCAAAATCTAGGAATAGTTTTACCTTCAAGTTGTTGCACTTCGGTTCTACCTCAGCCGCAAACTTGGGTGAAGTCGGCTACAAAATCGGCTAGGGCACGTGATTTGATGTCATTCTTGGCTCGTATGATATGTCATACGTGCTCAACTTGATCGACCACTGGCCAACTTTGCCCGACATCTCCGGAGTCCTTAACACATTCCTCATAGGATAATTAGTTCGACGGTTATGGAGTGTGTTTCAAAATAATGACGTAATTTGGTAGCGTGATAGTTAAGGCTAATATTAATTTTTCAAGATGAGAGTACCTTGTTTCGGCATCTAATAAAGACTTACTCACATAGTAAACAGGATGTTGCTCACCTTGGATTTCCTTCACTAATACCGCACTAACGGCGGTTTCGAGACACGGCTAAATATAAATAAAGAGGCTCACCATGTTCGGGTTTAGCGAGTAGGGGTGACGTCATCAAATATTCTTTAAGTTGTTTGAAAGGCTGCCTCATGTTGGTCGGTCCATTGAAAGAGTTTGTTTTTTCTCAAGACTTCATAGAATAACCCGCACTTATCGAGATGATTTGGATATAAATCTATTCAAAGCGGCTACTCTACCTGTTAACCTTTGTACGTCCTTGATATTTTTAGGGGATTCCAAGTTGAGAATGGCTTTGATTTGTTCGGGACTTGCTTCGATTCCCCTCTTGGTTACCATATATCCCAAGAATTTGCTGCTCTAACTCCGAAGTTGCACTTCGCCGGATTGAGCTTCATGTTGAAGGCTTTCAAGATGTTGAATGCCTCAAGGTGCTCAACATGATCCTCAATGTGTTTGGATTTGACCACCATGTCGTCTATGTAGACCTCCATCGTCTTGCCACGTTGATCTTTGAACATCTTGTTTACCAACCTTTGGTAGGTTGCCCCTGCATTTTTAAGACCAAACGGCATAGAAATATAACAATATATACCTTCGGAGTCATGAATGCTTTGTGTCTTCTTGGTCCGAAGGTTCCATTTGAATTTGTTGATACCGGAAGACGCATCCATGAACGTCAAGATGTCGTGGCCAGTTTGTCTCATCAACAAGAGAATCAATATGAGGGAGAGGGAATGGATCCTTTGGACGAGGCCTTGTTCAAGTCGGTGAAGTCCACGCATACTCGCCACTTGCCATTCTTCTTCTCCACCACTACAACGTTAGCCAACCACTTTGGATGCTTGAACTTCTGATCATCTTGGACTTGGCGGCCTTTCAACTTCATCCTTAATGATCTGATTCCGCTCTTGGGCAAACTTCCTTCTTTTTTGACGGACAGGACGGATGGTCGGATCGATGTTCAACTTGTGAGTAATAATATCCTTGCTTATCCCCGTCATGTCCTCATGTTTCCAAGCGAAACAAAGATCTCGGCTTCTCAGGAACTCGATCAACTCCTCTTCGATTTCGGACGGTAGGTCTATCCCAACTTGCACTTGGGCCTCAGGATTTGATGCATCAACAGGAACGCTTTTTGTATCGTGCTCCACCGCTTCAAGAACATCCTGGGCCTTTTTCTTTAATTGCTATGCTTAGAAGGGGTCGAGCTTGCTTTCATGTTGATCTTGTAACATTCCTTAGAGACTTGCTGGTTTCCCTTCAACTTGGCAACACCCCAAGGTGTTGGAAACTTGACGCATTGATGGTAAGTCGATGGCACGGCCTTCATGTTGTGGATCCAAGGCCTTCCCAATATGACATTGTATGAAGAAGAGCATTCGATCACACAAAACCTCTCCATGGAATTCATACCTTCTAGGTAGATGGGCAACTTGATCTCACCGACTGTCTGTTTCACCTCACCACTGAACCCTACCAGTACGGATGAGTTCTTCACAACTTCAGACAAAGGAATACCCATATCTTCAAGAGCATGAGTAAAGATGATGTTGGTGAGCTGCCACCATCGATCGGGATCCGCTTGACCACACAATTAGCAATCTGCACTGAACAACTAGACCATCATGATGAGGGTCCAACGTGTTGTCTTTATCTTCATCTTCAAAAGAAATGACATGACCGTGTGAAGTCGCGGCGCCTTATAGGCAATTCGATTGATCTTCCTTAGAGCTCTTGGCATGACGCTTGGCGGCGAGTAAGTTGTGCCGCAAATATGAGACCCACCTGAAATAACATTCACTACCTTGGTGGCCGGAGGGTGCAACTTTCTCGGGCCTAGATTGCTCCTACGAACCAGGTTCTTTGGACTCACTCTGACCCTCTTCTTGCCCAACAAATCCTTGAGAAGACCCTTGGACAACAAATGAGCAATCTCCTTCCTCAAAGCGAAAGCAGTTCTCGGTGGTATGCCCGAAATCTTCATGAAATGCGCACCACTTGGACTTGTCCTTCCAAGTTGTTATTTGGTCATTCTTCTTAGGCCATCTCGCTTTATCTCCAAGATTTCCCATGGCGCATAAGATTCTGCAATGTCCACGAAACGGTATTCGGAGATTTGTGGATAATCATTATCATCACCTTCCCCGATCATCATCTACAACATGAATTCTAGAAGGTTCGGTTTTAACGGGGTTTGCCTGTTGGACTTAGGGTGATGGGAGTCCGATCGTACGTCGAGAGGGTTCAAATAGAGGAGTAGGAGTCCTCCCGGTTGATTTCCCCATTGCCAAGCTATCTTCCTCCAATCGGATGTAAGGCAAGGCCACAGTTACGATTTCTTCAAGTTGTTTCGCGGGGTCATCACCAACTCGTTGTAAAACAATGAGCTCTTCTTCAAGCCTATGCGGAATGCCTCAGTTCTTTGTGGACACGTCCAAGTTGGGTATGGTCACCGCCTCCTTATTGAACCTGTGCAAATACTCTTTGAGACTTTCATTAGGTACATTGTACAATTCTATAAAGATCACTAGTCAACTTGTCAAATGCCTGTTGCATGAAAGCCGATTAATGAACATATTGACAAGTTGAGCATAAGATGAAATAGAGTTGAGAGGAAGCCCCGTTAGCCATTTTAAGGCCGGTCTGACAAGGTTGAGCCAAAGCCCTGCAAAAACATGCTTCTTTAAACATAGGAGGGATACTTATGATATCCATTGACTCTTGATACTGACAACACGTGCTCTGTTTGGATCGGTACTTCCGTCATACTTCTTCATATGAGGGGCGAGAACTTCTTCGGGATCTCCACACTGGCTATCGCCGGCACAAAACGAGACTCGTTGTAGCAAGTTGGAGAGACTTGGTGATATGGCAAGTTGACTCCGGGCACGCTTCGGAGTAACTCCTTAATGGTTTGCATTTCCTTAACAAGTTGGTTTTACGCGAAAAGAGGAGCATTATTAACTTGAGGTGCAAAAGTATCGAAAGCATTAAAGAAACTTCTGTTTGCCCCACCGAGGGTGTAGCATAAGTGTAGCAAGATGATAGCGCGGATTGGCTAGGCGATAGGCCGAATCTTGGTTGCTCAATTGGAACGGATGTCACAATCGTGCTTTCCGTGGCAAGGTGTTGGACATCGGGATATCTCCAACATGGCTTGGTCTGCACTGCACCAAACAAAGATCTAGGAAGTAAAGGTGAAAATGGAGTGGATACTTGAGTCTCAGCTTGCTTCCCTTTACGCGAGACTATCAATGGCATTGAAGATCATTGTATTCGTACGCTCTGATCATCCAACCGATCGCCTATTTTCCTCATCATGTCCGCCATGTTGGACATTATCTCCAAGTTGACGGCTTACGCACTTGGAGGAGGGTTGCCTTGGGCATTGGAAACGAGGAAGCGGCCGACTACGGCTGGAAGATGGATTAACCATTTCTACTTAGATAATCAAAGTTTCCCACGAGACGGCGCCAAATTGTTTTGGTCAAATTTCAACAATTAGATTTGTATGATGGGAAAAGTGACTAAAGTGATATGAATCTAGGTACAATGACTATCAAGTTGAATAGAAATGGACACAAGACATTTGTTGACTAGGGAAAGCCCTTGAACAACTTGTTCGCCGGCATAAAACCCCGGGAGGATGTGGCTCCTGCCTTGACCGAAAGTTTACTATGAATTTTCTTGAGATTACAATGCTAAGAGCGTATGAAAAGGGAGCTTAGGCTAGTGTAGTGCGTGTGTGAATTTACAGTGTATGTTCCCTTTTATACCTCAAGAATAAAACTAAATAACAATGAGGGCCTACAAACTCGGAATTGAGGTTTATCCTTGGAGATTTATCCGCACTCATCCGTTGGGAAAGAGATAATCGTTGGCTTGCTGAAGAATCGTGGTTGAACTGGTCTTTGGCACGTTCCCTATAAAATAGGAAAAGCGTTATGCGTCCCAACCTGTAAAAACCAAGTTGTAAACAGAACAACCCAAGTTGTTAGTACCAAGTTGTTTAGGCGTAAGTTGCAAACATGTTGATTGAAAATGTAGGGCCCAACAACATAATAGTATTTTACCTAAATAATAAAACACAATACATTTAATACTTATTTCTTTAGATAAAGGTCATTTACATTTTAGATTATTTTACATATCAAGGTTATTGGGATATTGGAGATCCAAAATATGAATGCGAACATTGCCATGCTTTATTTTGGTACGAAGAGAGGACCCCAAAGAACAAGCAAACGACAAATCCAAAATTCTCATTATGTTGCATGCATGGGCAAGTACAACTTCCACTCTTGCAACATCCGCCCGAGTTGTTGCGTGATCTTCTAGATAAAACGCACGAAAAAAGCAAAAATTTTATGGATAATATACGTGCTTATAACATGATGTACGCATTTACATCAATGGGTGGGACAATTGATAAGACCGTAAATCAAGGAAGAGGCCCTTACGCATTTAAGTTGGGAGGTCAGAATGTTCATCTAATCGGATCATTATTGCCCAATGAAGGAGCTCCTCCACAATTCTCCCAACTCTATATTTATGACACTGAAAACGAAGTTAATAACAGAATAAAAGGCATCGGGTATGTTTCTTCATAATGTACTTTATCATCCGTGATTTGTCTATATATTTCAAAACGAAGTACTCTGTTTCTAATCTTAAATTGTTGTTATATTTTACGGCTATGAATTTTTCATTCCTTTTCCCTTCAACCATAAATTTTTTACACATTGTCTCGTTTATATAGCATGAAGTTAAAGATTTACCTGTTTATTTTTTGTTCTTCTTATATAATGGTAAATTATGCCCTCAATAAATATGAACTCTGTTTTTTTCTCATGAATTTATATTCTATTGTTATTTAATTATTACAACTATTCACAGTTAGTTGACAATAAAATTATGAGTATGCCATAGATACAGATTCTTCAAGTAAATTACTATATTTGAACTCTTTTGATATTAAGAATAATACCATTTAAATGTACTATATTCATAATATTTGGCACTTGACTCATAAAAGTAATTATGCATGAAAAGAAAATTTGACATTGTGATGGTTCGATCCATGTAATGTGCAAATGCGAGATGTTTCCAAATTCTAACTTCAAACAATTTTTGGTTGAAGATTTTGCTTCATTCTTATATAGTAATGCTAATATTTTTAAAGCATCCATATGTTTTATTTTCTGCATAGCCTTTTATATTCGTGCTTAATATATATATTTTGTGTTGTTATATTGACTAATTATATATTGCTTGCTTTGAAATTTATTTTACAGTAAACAGAGGAGTTCGGAATTTGACTACTCGATTGTATTGGACTTAAGAAAAATGATTGATGAAAACAACCCGTATGCTAAGATTTACTGAGCAGTGCAGAGCGTATTTCTTTGAGAGTTTCGAGTGAGGTAAAGCTTCGGCGATAGGAAAGCGATCTAAGGATGGAAGAACGTATAATTTGCCAACAACATCTGAAGTGGCGGCTCTTATCGAGGGTGATATTCAAGATACACACGATGTGAGAGACATTATAGTTGAAAAGCGGTGTGGTGACTTTAAACAAATACACGAGTTCAATCCATGTTATCTTCCTCTTTAGTACCATTCTTTGTTTGTTTTTGGGGAAGATGGGTTCTATACGAGATATTCCTCGAAATATGCCTCCAATGTCAAAGCGACCCAATCTTTCTTTGAAAGAGTTCTTATCATTCCGACTACGGCAGAGGTGCAGAAGGACACCAACTTATGAGAAGTGGAAGACTACTGCAGCGGTTTATGGTTGATGCGTATATAATGATGGACACACAGAGGCTTCGGTGGATTCGGCATAATCAACCTGCTCTTAGGGTCGAAACTTATAGGAAACTTACGGATGCGGTTTCAAGAGGAGAATGCTTGATCCATCGTCTGCGGGTCGACGAGTTGTGTTGCCGTCATCATACACCGGTGGCCAGCGGTGGATGACTCGAAATTTCCAAGACGCGTTAGCTATTTGCGAGTGGACAGGATATCCATCACTCTTTATCACGTTTACCCGCAATCCAAAGTGGCCGAAATTATAAGATTTGTTCGGAAGGAGGGGCGAAGACCGGAAGATAGGGCGATATTCTATGTAGGGTTTTCAAGATGAAGCTTGATGAATTGGTAAAGGATTTGAAGGAAAAGAAAATTTTTGAGTCGGCCTAATGCGCGTAAGTAATTCTTTCAAAATATATATGTGTTGTAGTTGAGCATCGTTTGTTGATATAATTGTTTTATAGTAGGACTGATGCTATATATAATAACTAAACCACATATTTTATTTTTTGTTACAAAAATTTTAATTATTATAATTATTTATTTTATACAGTTGTTTACACAGTGGAGTTTCAAAAACGAGGTGTTCCCCATGCTCATATTCTTCTTTTTCTCAAAAGTCAAGACCAAGCATTAATCGCCGAGGATGTCGACAAGTGTATAAGTCTTTGAGATACCCGATAAAGAAATTGATCCGGAATTGTACGAGGCCGTGAAAGAATATATGGTGCATGGTCCTTGTGGTGTTGCTAACCTAAAATCTCCTTGCATGGATAACAAAAGATGCACGAAGCACTTCCCCAAAAGCTTTAATGAAGGCACTTCTGTTGACGAGAATGGATATTATGTTTACCGGAGGAGAGACAATGGGGCAAGTGTAGAAAAAACGGAGTTTTCCTTGATAATAGGTATATTGTGCCTTATAATCCACATCCGTTGTTGAAGTACCGGGCTCACATCAACGTGGAATACCGTAATCAAAGCAAATCAATAAAGTACTTATTCAAGTATATCAAAGCAAAGGAAGTGACGAGAATAGGGGTAGGTTTTGAAGTGAATGATGAAATTAAAAGGTATATCGATTGTCGATATGTCTCGCATGTGAAGCGATGTGGAGAATATTTGCATTTGATATCCATTACAGGACCCCGCGGTAGAGCGCTTATCTTTCCATTTAGAGGGAGACCAAACCATTCCATTCGAGATGGCGATTATCTTACGGATGTTGTGGGTAAGCCTACCGTTGCCCAATCGCAATTTTTACGGTGGATGAAGATCAATCGTGATAATCCAGGAGGCTCGACAAGACAAGTATCACGAATTTCCGCGGCATTATGTTTGGGATAAGCCAAAGCGAGAATGGCGTCCTAGAAAGAGAGGCACATCAATTGGACGAATTTATCATGTCCCCATCAATTCAGGTGATATCTACTATTTGAGGCCGATGTTAAATCACATTCTTTGGTGCTACGTGTTACGATGATTTGAGAACCTGTAAATAATATAGTGCACGGTGATTACAAAAAGCGTGTTATGCACTAGGATTGTTAGATGATGATAAGGAGTATGTTGATGGAATAAAAGAAGCAAGCCAATGGGGGTCACCGGATTATCTACGAGACTTTTCGCGATGCTTCTTTTATCTAATAGTATGTCGAGGCCACAAGATGTCCGGAATCAAACTTGGCAAGTTACGTCGGACGATGTCAACTACAAGCATCAAAAGAATTTTAACAATCTGGTAAATACTTTATTATGTTAAATTATACTTTGAATTATAATCTTGGTCAATCTTTTATTCCGTTGTATAATTTTTCAATTATACTCCCTCCGTACTAGAAGAAAGCAAACTTTTGTTAAACTTTATCAAACTTTGACTAACGGTTAACAGATCAAGAGCAAATTCATCATGAAAAAACCTCGCAAAGTAAGAATTCTACTTTCTATTTTGTTATTGAGGTATTATATTGTATTTACATTAGTTGTTAAAGTTTGATCAATTTTTCTCAAATTTTTACTTCTGTTGGGATGGAGGGAGTATTTAATTAATCATTTTTTTAATCATTTTTTGTTTTAATGTGAATCTATTTCATTATACATAGGTTTGACACTCGTGAAGAGCAAGTTAAAAATTGTGCATTGGGCCGAGATTGATAAGTTATTGGCGGCGAATTACGCGGTCTACAATATTTTAAAGATATGCCTCAACCAAGCAATTACGTAATTTCTGATGCGGAGAATATGCTAATATTGGATGAAATGTCTTATGATGTCGATGAGATGAAGGCTGAGCACTCTAGATTACATAAATCTTTGACTGAAGAACAAAGGATGGTTTATGATAAGATCATGACGGCTATTGATAGAGGTGATGGTGGAGTTTTCTTTTTGTATGGGTATGGTGGCACGGGTAAGACTTTCATATGGAAGACATTGTGCTCAGCATTGCGAAGTAGGAGGGATATAGTTCTTCCGGTGGCTTCTAGCGGGATAGCTTCGTTGCTACTTCCGAGGGGTAGGGCTTGCTCATTCAGATTTGGCATACCAATACAAGTCGATGAAAGCTCAACGTGTAGCAAGATTAAGCCAGTTACGATTTGTGTGGTCTCCTAAAGAAAACGAAGCTGATAATTTGGGATGAGGCTCCGATGGCCCACAAGCACGCTTTGAGGCGCTTGGCCAGGAGCTTGAGGGACATTATGCGTAATCATTATGGTCGTTGCTCGATAAGCCCTTTGGTGGATTAGTTGTTGTTTTTGGAGGTGATTTCGGGCAAATATTGCCTGTTGTGCCTAAAGGAAGCCGACATGATATTGTACATGCTTGCTATCGGTTCATCTAAACTTTGGAATTCATGTGAGGTCCTAAAATTGACAAAAACATGAGATTGCGGGTAAATGATCTAATTTAAAACTCTTTACATGTTACATTTCCTGTTGCGTAAACTAAATATTTTTTCTCATTCATTGCATAAATGTAGGTAAGTTCCTCTTCTTCTTCGGATGTTCTAGAGATCAAAAATTTTCTTTGAATGGATATTACGTGTAGGAGATGGGGATTGCGGTGAAGAAAATGATGGGGAAGTTGACATTAAGTTACACGATGATATTTTGATAAGAAATACAAGCGATCCTATTGCAACCATCGTTGAAAACACGTATCCCGACATATTACACAATATGCGCATTGATGGATTTTTTCGGGATAGAGCAATTTTGGCACCAACTAATGAGATAGTAGATACTATCAATGATTATGTGATGTCGATGTTGCCGGTGATGAGGTGTTGTATATGAGTTACGATAGCATCGGCAAGGAGGACGGAGATATTGCTTTGGCCACGAGGATGTTTTTTCATTGAATTTCTTAATACGATTAAATGCTCGGATTGTCGAACCATTCCATACGTTTGAAGGTTGGGTGTATAGTGATGCTACTCGAAACATTGATCAAGCTTCGAATTATGCAACGGAACGAGAATGATCGTTACAAATGCAGGAAAACATATAGTTGAAGCTAGAATGCTTTCGGGAAAGAATAAAGGAATGAAGGTGTTTGTGCCCCGAGAATGATGTTGAGCCCGTCGAGATATGACAAAATTCCTGTTAAATTCCAACGTAGGCAGTTCCCATTAAATGTTTGCTTCGCTATGACTATAAATAAGAGTCAGGGACAGTCACTTTCAAATGTTGGGCTTTACCTTCCTCGACCTGTATTCAGTCACGGGCAGTTGTATGTGGCAATCTCGAGGGTTACAAGCAAAAATGGGCTTAAAGTTTTGATCTGTGCAAAGGATGGTGAAACGAGCGAGTTTACTACTAACGTGGTATATAAAGAAGTTTTTCACAAATTATGAGGTAATCAAAAATTTCTGACATTCAACCGTTTCATTAATTCATTTAGGTACAGTTATAGTATTACAATTTTTGAAAACTAATTTATTTTAGGAATAATGATCTGTTGTTGTTGTGGTTATTGGATTGGAATCCTATTCAAGTTTGAACAATCTTGATGTGCTAACTTATAGATGTCGCTGTATTTAAAACTACTGATTATATTTATAAGCTTGCTTCGTTTTTGATGTTTAATATTGCGGGATAAACAAACACATTAAATACTTATGGTTGATTTATACGACATTGCATGTGGTTTCTCAGGTAATAAACTTTGATATTATATTTACTTAACTTTCCTCTTACGATCTTCATATTTCGATTTCTGACTTAAGTTAATGTGATACAGTTTATTTTCTCATTCAATGCTTCTTTGAGGTGTGATGGAGCACGTAATGTGATACGGTTTATTTTCTCATTCTTGCTTCTTTGAGGTTTAATACAAAAATGTAAGTTACATTCTATCCTAGATTTTTAATTTAGTATTTTTTTAATTGTAATTGAACAATCATGCAATGTAATAACCAAATTGAGCACTAAATACGTTATCTTGGAACGGAGGTGGTTACATAGTGAATATACTAAAAAAAAAAAAAAAAACCCTCTGGAAACTGGGAGCACTGGCTCCAAAAATAGGGGAGCAATTGCTCCCAAATTTGCTCAACAGTCTCACAGTTTCTGGACATAGGGAGCGCACGCTCCAAATTGATGGGAGCTCCTGCTCCCAATATTGACAATTCAATGCAAAATTTCTGGAATTGGGGAGCGTCCGCTCCCAGTAATGGGGAGCGTCCGCTCCCAATACTCAGTAGATAGGTTATTTCCTGGTTTTGGAGTCTAAATTACGATCCCTAATTTACGAACCCTAGCGATTTCCAACTTTTCTCTACCAAAACCACGGTTCCCTTCATCCCTTTCTCTAAAAATCCTCAAATTAACTTTGAAATCATCACCCCTATCACCAAATCCATATACCCACTCCCTAAACTTCTTCCAAACCCCAATTTCAACACTTATCCTCCATTAATTCCGGCATTGGTGGAGAAATTCGAAGCTTTGAAAGGTTATAATTTTTTGGGTGGAAAGCTTTCTTTTTGGAGAGATTTTCGAAGGAAGAGGTAGTGGGGAATGTAGTGACGTCCAAGGGTTGCTTTTCCAGTTCATCCCCTCCAAGTCCGGCAATATTCGACAGGAAATTCTGGTCACAATCCGGCGACTCTGTTCCGGTATTTTTTTTCTTTTTCTAAGCTATTTTTGGTTAGTCTAATGGGTAAACGTGGTAGAGATAAAAATGTTCCCAATCCCCCGGTTGTTGAAGAACCCCAATTTGATCAACATAGGTTTGTTTCCGACAAAGCGGAAAAAGTTTTTAATGCTCATATGGGTAATGCATTCAACATAGAACGGGAATTCGATTGGGAAAGTTGTAATTTAAAGGATATTTTTTCTTTTTATAAATGGAAGATGCTTGCGTCGAACCCGGGCACTTGGGGTTTGAGTAGAATTGTTCAGGAGTTTTATGCCAATGTGTGTGCTAGAGGTGATACGCCCAATTCTTATGTGCGTGGGTTTGAGGTCCCGTATACCAGCACGGTGATCAATAGGTATTACAGTATGCCAGCTAATTTGTCGGAGGCGAATTGTGCGTATCAGAATTTGATAAGGGAGATGAAGACAAAGGAGGGAATATTGGCGCAACTCCCAGCATTCTCGCTCACACTTGGGGTGAACATTGACCCTACATGGTACAACAAGGGAAACATAATGAAGACGAGGTATCTTAGTGAGGAGTTAGCCATTTTACACCGATTTATTTGTGAGCGAATTATGCCCTCATCACACTATGGGGATGTTAGCTGGAGAAGGGCAGCACTGATGCATGTTGTGGTTTCGAAGCGAGAATAAACACCGGATTGATTATGAGACATGAGATCATCGATTGGCAAACAACATTGGAAGGTCGAACTTCAACTTTCCTATTCTTATCACGGAGTTGGCAGAGATGGCAGGGCTTAATATGCGAGGGGATATCTGTAATCTGAAGCCGGGGACGAAGATTGATAAGTCCACACTCACCAGCTTCAATCGAGCGAGGTTAGGACCACAAATAGGCCATGGAGTTGATGATGAAGGTGAGAGGGAAATGCACGACATGGATTCTACAGAGGCAGCATATTACTTGGCGGGGCAAGTAGAAAGTATTGAAGAGAACGTTAGAGGATTGAGGATAGAGTTTGGGCATTTGCAGAATAGAGTGGAGGCAGAGATTGAGACTAACCAGATGTGGAGAGAAAGATTGGAAGGGAAGATGGACAATGAACTTGGGCAAGCTCAGTCATTCAGGGAGGAGCAAATGCGGATGATGCGTTTGATGATGGAGAGACTACCGCCTCCGCCCAATCAGTGAGTTTGTTGAGGTATTCCCTTCCCCTTCCTTATTTCATTTGGTTTGTAGTTATGCATAAGGGAACTATTAATGGTTTAGGCGGGGGTGGGGTACCTGTATGTTTTATGTGTATATACTTGCCTTCTTATTTCCTCTGCTAAATCTTTCTCCATTTGTCCCTAAATGAGTCTCTATTTTATATTGAACTAAATCACCTTATAAGCTCCAATGTTTTAATTATGCAGTTGTAATGGCAAAGTGTGGTTATTACCGGTATTTATGTATTTTTACCCTTAAAATTGCTTAAAAATTTTATTCCTTTATTTTCTTGAAAATCTAAACATGGACTATCATTTATTAGGGACTGAGGGAGTAATAATTATAGTTTAGTCCTATTGTGAGTGTTTCTAATTGATGATTAAATAGATAATGATAAGAATTGTACGTATCACAATAAAGTTTTGCTTGAGAGGCAACATAGCCCCTAAACTTCACTCATTCGAATCAATTTAAAGCAAGATGTTGCCAATATATTTGTGCTTTATGGTGTGTTTGTGTTCAATTGTGTTATTAAATTGACCGTTCGCTATGTGTGCTTGTGGTTATGTGAATGCATTATGGAGTTCTTTGCTTTAATGGGTTGGCTTGCTTAAATTCTGGTTTCAAGTTCTACATTTTGTCTCTTAACCTTTTGCTTGAGCATTTTGTCAGTCTAAGATGAATACAAAAGTCATGTTTCATTACAGTTTAATACTCCATCCATCCTGGAAAAGTCTCATTTGAATTTTTATGTCAACTTGATTAAACTTGGACCAAAAATTATGGAAACTTTATATCCTCATTAAATTCTTTAGAAATACTGAAATCTTAAACCAGCTAGGTCTCTGAAAAATTCTCATAATTTTGGTTTGAAAATGCATCTAATTTGTTGTTTCTCTCACCACTTTAGTGCTGAATACAACAAAGTGAAAGAGTTGTCATCGCCCTCCAATTGTTTGACAATTTGCCTCGAGACTCAAAGAGAAAAAAATATTAAGATTTACTTAGTTCATTATAGAGGGAATATAAAATACGTTAACAGTTGTTGATAAACTTGATATGGGAATGGGGATGAAATTTTGGGTGTTCGATACCTATTTTTGCTTAAATTCTGGTTTTAAGTTCTACATTTTGTCTCTTAACCTTTTGCTAGAGCATTTTGTCAGTGTAAGATGAATATAAAAGTCATGTTTCATTATAGTTTAATACTCCATCCATCCCGAAAAAGACTCATTTGAATTTTTATGTCAACTTGATTACAATTGTGATGCTTCCAGTACTTTACAATTTTTAGTTCAACTTTGTAAATAGAATTAATCTTCAATGGAACTGCATTCCAAATCTGTTATAAACCAACCAATACTTAAAAACGCCTATAGATTAGTATCTTTTTTTTTTATTTTTTAATATTGAACTATCAACTTGATGTCATAATCCTTTCAAACTTGATCATAAATTTCTTCATCCAAGACCATCAAACATAGTAATTGTTGAACAACTAAATGTTTATTTTTGTGAAGCAATTATGACTACAACAGAAATTCATCCTGCTCAGAGGTGTAAATAAGGAGGGTCCAGTTTAGTTGTGAGTAATTCAAGTCGGTGCATAAACTTGACTGATAATGCTTTTAATTCTCAGCAAAAAATGCTTGAGTTGTAAGACAACAAATGATGAATGCTTTTAATCAAAACTTGTGTTAGCAGAGTTCTGAATAATGTTTCAAGGTATTGAGAACAGCTTAAGTCTTTCACATGTTTTGTATGGAGCTCATAAGTCAATTGTTATTTGTTAACATTTTGAGGTATGAGAACAACTGAAGCATGTCACACGTTTCAGGTGGAATTCATTAGTCAATGTACTACAATATAAATGTGAAATGTTGTCCACTGAAGGTCCTCACTTTATACAGGATTTAGTGGGTATATAATTGTATCTATCTTTTATGGGATTTAAAGACTATATAATTATATCTACCTTATATGGTATTTAGAGAGTATACATAGGCCACAGCATTCCATATCAAATCACGTAGCATTGTACTACCCTCTAATGTGAAGGAGGAGGCCGGGCAATGAAATGTTGAAAATAACCTCGCAAGAAACCAAATTTTAGGGTTGCGAGTAAAGACAAGGGGCTAAATGAGAGGACTTTGAAGGATGCATTTCTCTTGAAGAATATTGCTTGATGGAGTTGAATGGTTTATAAATCTTGGGGATATTATGTAGTTGCAGAATTAGTGCCACCTTGCAGGCGTCGCTTTATCGGTGCCACCAGTGTCGAAACCCCCCGCCTATTCGTCTATCCTTCCGCAAAAAGAGATAGGAGTGACCCTTTTATACATATATTTTTTTTTTTGTAATTCATCTGAAATTGATAGATTTATCGGTTTGTGGTTAATGTTATGTTAGGTTTTATTGATAGAAGTGGTCGATTTTGTTATTGTACTTTAGTTTACCATATGATTTTGATATAGGGTTTGAGAGAATAATTTATTTTTTCTTGAAACCACTTATTTGCATGCTTCTGATTCCAGGTAATTCTTTAAATATAATTTAAGTTTGTTTCATTTTTGTTATTGAAATACTGTTTATGAATGATTGTTCTGCAATCTAAATGATTTTAGCCTAATTTTTTTATGTTTGTTTTATGTGTAGGTGCAGACATGATGCAATTGTAGTTTAAACAAACAAAGAAGGAGCAGCAGGATAAAGACTTTGGTTTAGTTACAGATTTTGGTTTGGTTACTCTGTAACTATGTTATTATTCAATCAGTACTAAATCAATTGCTTTTGAATTGTATGAATTGAATTTGATGTGGAGCAGTAGGTGAAAGTTTTTGGTTTTGTAACTCTGTTTACATTATAAAGCTTTGAGCTTTATACATTCTGCGTAATGAATTCTTGATTCATAGGAATGGGTCATTGTATATATTGTATCTTCCTTAATCCTTATGCTCAGCTTGCAAGATGTTTTCATGTTGCAGTGTTGCACTCATATAGTGATCGTACGGCTTCCTAATATACTGACATGCATTGTTGTTCTTCCTCTATTTATGCCCTTTCTACTTCTTCTTACATCTGATTTATTTTCATTGTTATTCACTCGGAAAACTGACTCGAATCGGGTTTACCATACTCGACTCGGTCTCACCTAACTCTATATGGCATATTCGATTCAAACCCAGAAACCCGCCGAGCTCAATTCCAAATACCTGAGTCAAACTCGGCAGGTCTCATAGCAACTCGACTCGATCCGTGGAAACTCGACTAGATATTTTTTCATTGTAGTCTCGACTCGAACTCAACAATAGTTTTAAGATTCTCAATCTCTACAAATGCTTTGCATCAGTTTTTCTAAATTGATTAGCTTTTTTATTCCCGTCGAATTTCGACGGGCTATGAACTAGTAGTTGTATGAATAGTGCTAAAAGTTTTTTTTTTCATTTTATCCTCACTAAGTTGTCTTTTTTTCATTTTGCTCTCACTTTTAATTAAAAAAATACCACGTATCCTAGGACACGGGCTTTTTTTACTGGTCCCAATAAATCCAATTAAATTCAACTAATTTTATGTGCCAACAAGGCCCGTTGCATTATCCACCACTATAATGCAATCTTCACTTTTCTATTTTATCTTTTCCAGCTATACATGGTTATCCATCTTTATTTTAGTCGCTAACTTGGGGCAATGTATCAACATGCATCACGATATGAAATTTCCTAAAGTAATTACAAATTCAATTTTTTTGTTATTATTGATTACTATTTTTTTTTCTTCTTACCTATTCAAATTAGATTTCTTAGAATTCTTTTCTAAATAAATTTTTCTTTCTTTTACTATATATATTTCAATATATCAATGAAAAAGCTAAGCTTTGAAACCCTAATTATTCATTTTCTTGTTATGTTGAATTGCATTTGATTTAATATGGTATCAGAACCTTGAATCACGATCATCATTATAAACGAGTCCGACCAACCAATTGGTTGAATAGTTGACCAAACAAACTGATCACACTGTTTGGGGCGGAGATCTACAGGCAACACGATGCGTCTTGACGCCTCATCCTGGTACAGCAACTTGACGAGTCAACTTGAATAACAGTACATCTTGTCAGATTTATTGTGAGGCGACATTCAAGGAACTGTTTCCAGAATTCTATGAACGTTATGAGACCAAGTCAAGAGGCTCTCTACCAACATTCATTCAGCAACGGATATGTTGACTAGGGGTGTAAACGGTTCGGTTTAGCTCGGTTTGGGGAAATTTTAGAGCTAAACCGCTAGTATCGGTTTGGAGAAATTCCAAACCGAGCTAAACCACAAAAAAATTCAAACCGAGCTAAGCTAAACCGCCAAGGTTCGGTTTAGCTCGGTCTAAACCGCGGTTTAATCATTTTGATTTTATGACTAATCAATATAAAACTGTAAGTAACTAAAATAAACACAGCATTATCAAAATACCAACTGGTGTTGAGATGTAAGAAAAAGACTCTTTGTGGTTAGAAAGTGCCTGTTGCTACATTTCTTCCTAGAAAAGAGATTAATTGTTTGGTTTATATTCGAAAGATTGGAATTGGAACAACATAATATAAAAAGCAGCAACAAAGCATGCCCAACTGAAGAGAGTAAACAAATAGCAAAAAAAAAAGTTGTTTCCTAAAAAACTATCAATATTGGTCTAAAAATTGTGCTACCGAATGGTATTCACAGTGGCTTACTTTAGGAAATGCACCATTATCCAAATGGTATCTGATAATAAATTTTCGAATGCAAAAGGGAAATGGCCATTTACTATCATTATACAGGACAGGAGATCAGATCGATAAATACAAGTGTTCTTTGTTCAAGGTTCTTGATGCAAAGTGGCTTTATAATGCAAGTTAGCTCGGTTTCATAGCTCGGTTTCATAGCTAGCTCGGTTTGGCGGTTCGGTTTAGCTCGGCTTGGCTTGGCACCCTCAAACCGCAAGCTAAACCGAACCACGTGGTTTGTAATTTTTATAAACCGAGCTAAACCACTTAAATAAAAAAACCGAGCTAAACCCCACGGTTTAGCTCGGTTCGGTCTCAAACCGCGGTTTGAGCTAAACCACTTACACCCCTAATGTTGACATCGTCATTAACCTCCTGCGAGATTCCATGCGCATGTTGAGGGATTGCATTTACCTAGTTGCTACCGTTATCTCCATTTGTATTTAAATAGAGAACACTTGTATACACACACTCACGTACGCATTTTGCTACACTCTTTGTACTTACACTCCAGTTGGCTCTCTACCATCACGATACTAATAAAATTTCATTGTTTCAAGGTTTTATGCCAGCGAACAAGTTGTTCAAGGGCTTTCCTCGTTAAATATCTTGTCTTTACATCTTGAATTTATGTTATCATATTCCATTGTACCCAATTTTCCTCTTAGAATTTAAATTGCTTGAATTTGACCAAAACAGTTTGGCGCCGTCTGTGGGAACATTGGTCTTTTGATTAATTGAAAATACTCAAGATGTCTACCGGAATGTCATCCACTACGACTTCAATGGGAGCCACCGCTGGAATGACGACTTTGGGCCAAAATGTTGGTCCCACCACCATCACAATTCATGGTCAGGGGGGATCCTCAGGCGCACCTACACAAAGGATTCCAGTGGATGTCCTATCCAGCTTGACAGATATAATGGCTGAGTTGAGACGCCAGGTGATGCTGCAGACCGAAACTTCCACCATGCTAATGAACAATATTACTAGGCTGCAACGTGAAGTATCCGCTCTTCAATTTGGGTCATCCGGAGCACACCAGAATGTACCGCCTGGGTTTCAAGGTGTAAATCTCAACATGGGCTCCAGCATGTTCTCCCCCATCCAGCCGAGGAGGCTCGTCTTTGATAGGGATACGAGGATGTTGACCGATAATGTGGGATTCATACCAATGGTTAATGCCACCACGGATAGTGTGGTCACCAATCCTGAAGCTGGCCAGTCCACCGCAGCGACATTTGCAACACCCATTCAAGGACCAACAGGGAGTGTTAACCCTCATGTTGATTTTAATACCTTTTATGCTACTACTAACCCCGATGCAGGAAATACAATGAATAGGCAGTTGCAAGAATTAAGAGAGATGGTGATGAACGTGCCTGGGATTACCCTGCCGTACCATCAAGCTTCTCCAACATGTTATAATGAGTCACGCTTCAGCCCAGCCATTGCCAACATGGTGATACCGAAAAAGTTCACCGTTCCTCAAATGAAGCAGTATGATGGGACAACCGATCCATTGGAGCATATTGCCTTGTACCAGTAAAAGATGGACGTGATTCACATCCCCTTGCAATTCAACGAAGCCTGCCTTTGCAGAGGCTTCAGTTCCACCTTGACCGGGGCAGCCTTACGGTGGCTCATCAACCAGCCTCCAGGCTCTATTGGATCTTATGCTCAACTCATTAATATGCTCACTAACCAATTTTCTTGCAACAGGGTCTTTGAGAAACTAACTAGTGATCTGTATAGGATAGTCCAGCAACCTGATGAATCTTTGAAGGACTACTTGAGCAGGTTTAATAAAGAAGTTGTAGATATCCCCAACATGGATTTGTCTACTGTAACAGAGGCCTTCAGGATGGGGCTTAAGAAAGATTCCCCTTATTATGAGGAACTAGTAATGACTCCTTGTAGGAGACTAGAAGAAGTCAGGACCAGGGCTATAAAATTCATCAGGTTGGAAGAAGACAAGCTGATGCAAGAGAAAGCAGCCAAGAGGACCGTCACTCCTGAATATTCGGGTAGCAAGATGGAAACATCCCATTCCAAATCCAATAGGGGCAAACCCTACTCTAAACTTGACCACTCTAATGTTAATATCGTTGGTGATAATGGTGATGATGATGAATTACACTATCCAAAAATAGATGACTACTGTTTCTCTATTGATATTGCAGGAGTTATGCACACCATGGGCAACCTGGGTGAGAAACCAAGGTGGCTTAAGAAGTCTGACAAACCTTCCAGTTGGAAGGACAAGTCCAAATGGTGTGCCTACCACGAAGATTTTGGGCATACTATCGAGAATTGCATTGCCTTAAGGAAGGAAATCAGCCACCTCTTATCTAAGGGGTTTCTCAAGGACCTACTCGGCAAAAGGCGCGGACGAAATGACAACTAGGAGCAACAGACTGAGAATCCACCAACTCCTCCAGTCCCAACCAAGGTAGTAAACATGATCAGTGGAGGATCAGACATATGCGGTACTTCCTACTCGGCTGCCAAGCGCCATGCTTCGGAATCAAAGGAAGACAGGTTGAACCTCCCAGCAAGACCATCAGTGAAGGATAGTACCCAAGAAATCACGTTCGATGAAGATGACAAGGGTGACATCTTGGACCCACATCATGATGCACTTGTTGTATCTCTACAAGTAGCTAACTGCTTGGTGAAGCGCATCCTGATATAATGGAAGCTCCGTCAACATAGTGACTACTAACATTTTGGCGAGTATGGACATCTCGCTCGAGCATGTTACTAGAAGTTCGTCCGTTCTAGTGGGGTTCAGTGGAGAAACCAAGCATACCTATGGGGAAATCAAGTTGCCCATTTATGTGGAAGGAGTGAATTCCATGGAGAAATTCTGCATCATCGAATGTAAGTCATCTTACAACATCATTCTGGCGAGGCCCTGGATTCACAACATGAGGGCAATTCCATCAACTTACCACCAATGTATCCAGTTTCCCACACGTTGGGGGGTCATCAAGGTGAAGGGAGATCAACAGACAGCAAAGGAATGTTATAAGGTCTCAATGAAAGCAACAAGCACCCCCAGGCAGGCATAACAATTAAAGAAAAAGGCACGGGATGCCTTGGAAGTGACTGAAAGTGACATTAAAGAAGTTCAGCTGAACCCTCCAGACCCGATGTCAAGGTATTATTGGGGGCGGATATCCCTCATGAAGTTGAGGATAGTATAATAGAGTTCTTGAAGGCCAGAGCTAGTTGTTTCGCCTGGAAACACGAAGACATGACAGGGATTAACAAAGATATCATCACTCACAAGTTGAATGTTGATCCTAACGTCAAACCTATCCACCAGAAGAGAAGGAAGTTCGCTCATGAACGCAACCAGATTATAAAGGAAGAAGTTGCACGGCTATTGAAGGCCAAGATAATTAGGGAAGTTGATTACCCAAGGTGGTTGGCTAATGTGGTAGTCGTCGAAAAGAAGAACGGCAAATGGAGGGTATGTGTGGATTTCACAGACCTAAACCGAGCATGCCCGAAAGACCCCTTCCCTTTACCTTATATCGATTCTTTGGTGGATGCCACGGCTGGCCACGACATCTTGACTTTCATGGACGCCTCTTCAGAATATCAACATATCCAAATGGAACCTTTAGATCAAGAGGACACTGCTTTTATCACTCCCGAAGGTATATACTGTTATATTGCTATGCCATTCGGACTAAAAAATGCAGGTGCGACTTATCAAAGGTTGGTGAACAAGATGTTTAAAGATCAGCTTGGAAAGACCATGGAGGTCTATATCGACGACATGGTAGTGAAGTTGAAGCACATTGAAGATCATGTTGAACATCTCAGTGAAGCATTTGACATCTTGGAAGCTTTCAACATGAAGCTCAATCCATCGAAGTGCCACTTTGGAGTAAAGCCAGGCAAATTCCTCGGTTATATGGTGACCAAGAGGGGCATTAAAGCAAGTCCTGAACAGATTAAATCCATTATAAACTTGGAATAACCTAGAATCGTTAAAGACGTATAGCGTCTTACAGGCAGGGTAGCAGCCCTTAACCGGTTCATCTCCAAGTCTTCTGACAAATGCAGGTTGTTCTACGAGGTGCTCCGAAAGAACAAGTTGTTCCAGTGGACTAGTGAGCACGAAGCGGCCTTCATTCAACTTAAAGACTACCTCACAACCCCGCCGTTATTGTCCAAACCAGAGCAAGGGGAACCACTGCTCCTCTACCTCACGATATCTGAAACTTCAGTCAGCGCAGTCTTGGCTAGAGAGCAGATGGTACACAGCATCCCGTTTACTATGTAAATAAGTCTCTACTTAATGCCGAAACCAGGTATTCTCATCTTGAAAAATTAATACTTGCTTTAATCACTGCTTCTATAAAATTACGCCATTACTTTGAGACCCATATTATTATTGTCAAGACTAACTATCCTATTAGAAGTGTAATGAGAAAACCTAAGATGTCAGGTAGGATGGCTATAAGGTTAGTACAACTTAGTACTTATGACATACAATATGAAGCAAGGACTGCCATCAAGTCACAAGCTTTGGCAGACTTTGTAGCAAACATCAGTCCCAGTATGCAGCCTGAAGTTGAACTCGAATTCCAACAACTTGAAGGTCTTGAATATCCTAGATGCTGGACGCTATACACAGATGGGGCTTCAAATGCTAGGGGCATAAGTTTGGGAATCGTCCTAAAGTCTCCTCAAGGAGACCTCATTCCTCAAGCTGTGGCTTGTGAGTTCAGGGCAACAAACAACGAGGCTGAGTATGAGGCCCTCATTATGGGATTAACTACTGCTTTAAATTTAAATGTTAAGTGTATAAATGTATTTACTGATTCCCTGTTGCTAGTTAACCACTTTAAGCAGGTTAAAATGACAAGCTATCTTCATCATGTTAAGTCGTTAGCTGGACAGTTTGAAGACTTCATCTTCAAGCAGGTCTCGCGAGAGGAGAATACTGAAGTAGATGCCCTAGCTAATCTAGGGTCAAGTTGCAGAAGCATGTTAAATAATACTATCCCAATTATCCACGTCATGTATCCCGCTATAGACCAACCTGAAACAAGCCAAGTCAGTGAGCAACTTGGTGTCGTGATCACCCCTATCAGCAATTCAACACCATGGTAGCTACCCATAATTCAGTACTTGCAAGATGGCACAATCCCGGTTGATGTGAAAAGTCCACGGTCTTTTAGAATAAAGGTATGTAGATTTGTTTTGATAAATAATGCCTTGTTCAGAAAATCCTTTACATGTGTGTACTTGAGATGCCTAGAACCAGAACAAGCCGAAGAAGTTCTAAGGGAGTTGCATAATGGTGAATGTGGCAACCACGCTGGAGGCAAATCGCTGTCCGCTAAGGCATTAAGAACAGGGTACTACTGGTCAACCATGTGGCAAGATGCAGTCAAGTACGTCCAGAAATGTGACGCATGTCAGAAACACAACAATATCCTGCATCAACCTTCTGAACCAATGCATCCCATCTTGTCTCCTTGGCCCTTTATGCAGTGGGGAATGGACATAGTAGGTAAGCTCCCTTGGGAACCTGGAGGTAAAGTGTTCATGCTGGCCATGACGGACTACTTCTCGAAGTGGATTGAAGCCGAAGCTTTCGTACAGATCAGGGACAGAGAAGTAATATCATTCACAAAAAGAAACATCATCAGTAGGTTTGGAGTCCTATTTGAAATCATATGTGACAATGGCTCCTAGTTTATTAGCAAAAAGACGCAAGATTTCTGCATAAGATGGGGAATCAAACTGATAATGTCTACACCCGTGCATCCTCAAGCACATGGGCAGGCCGAATCCAGCAACAAGTTGATAATGAATAACCTGAAGAAACGACTTGATCAGAAAAAGGGAAGATGGGCCGAAGAGCTACTCTTGGTACTTTGGGTTGACAGAACCACCCCGAAGAGTGCAACAGGGCAGACGCCATATTCCCTGGTGTTCGGTACCAAAGTTGTTTGTGGAATTCTCAATCCCCACAACTAGATATGGTTTAGCAACCCTAGAAGATAATCAGCTTATTCTCGCAAATGATCTATACACTATTGATGAGCTCAGGGATATGGCTAAAGTCAGGATGGCTGCCTACCAGCATAGGATAGCCAAGTCGTACAACAAGAATGTTCGTATCAGGAGATTTCAAGTTGGAGACATGGTCATAAGAAAGGTATTTCAGAACACGAGGGAACCAAATGCAGGCAAATTTGTGGCCAAGTGGGAAGGTCCTTACCTAATTGATGCAGAAGCTGGAAAGGGAGCTTACAGCTTGTCAACCCTAGACGGTGTGAGAATTATGAGGAATTGGAATGCGGTCCACCTCAAATTGTACTTCATGTAAGTTGTGAACTTATCAGTCTTCGTTCCAAGGGTCAGATATGATTTATTTACTATATTTTATTCTTTCAATTTAAATTATATATCTCCAACTTCTACTGACTTAAGCATCAGAGGGGTGTTAGCTAAGCTAACACCCACCCTAACCTGTTTATGTTTTGCAAGATGAGGCGACACCAGCAACTTATGGACCCGAGTCAACCGAACAAAAGATATGTCAAGATGTTCAAACATATCAAAAATTGGTAACTCTCTACACAACGTATTTTTAATCACAGCTTACTGAGCCGAATTTAGGCCTACTCAATACTTTTCCCTAAAGAGAAAGGTGCACTCATTCTAAAAGGTTCAAAGGTCTTACATCTCTCTCAAGTTGTTAAGGTTATTTACACCTTCGCCTGGGCGCATGTTTTTCATGTTTTAGCTAAGGTGTAGGTGGGCCAATATGTCAAGTACATATTGATTACCTTCTTGCCCTTAGTTAATACTATGAACCCAAGTTGAAATCATCGGTTGTGACATAAACATGTTACCAAATGGACACCAAAATAAAAAGATTAAACGTCTTTTCCATTCTTGAAACATTATTTCTAAACATAAAGAAACGTCATCAACATGTCCAAATGGACATATGTAAAATCTCACATTCTAAAAGGGAAAAAGATCCATTATTCGGAAGCAAAGAAGGACCCCTTCAATCCAAAGCAACACCTTTGCCTTTATCCATTTTCCCTCCTTCCTTGTTTTCACCAACCTGCTCCATCTTATCCATGTTCCTATAATACACCTCACAAGGTCCTTCACGAACAATCATTTTTAAGGTAGCGTACTCCTCCTCCAAGTTCCAAGTTGAGTGTTGACCAGCTTGATATTCTCTGATCATCTCGATCCTAGCATCAAAAAAAGATTTAGCAGATTCAGTCACTAGTTCATCACGAAGGGTTTCCATCTCTTTAACGTGCTTCCTTCTAGCCTCCTCCATCTCTTCCTCCTTCGCTTTCACCATATCAAAAGCTACTTTGAGGCCTGCCTCGAATTCATTTCTATCCATGAGCAAAGTGTCAGCTTTATCTTTCCACCACTTGATCTCGTTAACCATCATCTTAACCGCGGTTATAGCCTAAAGTCAAAGTGTTTTGATCAAAACAAGATACCAGTTCAAAAATAGTCGAAGAAAGGCATATTATACCTTAGTCACAAGCTCATCCTCATTAGGTATAATCTCCTTTGCATCCGCCCTCCCTTGTCTTTTTCTCTTCACACCCAATTGATTTCCGAACTCCAATCTGGATATCGGAGGCATATCTTCACCAACCTTCTCTTTGTATTTGGCTGCAAACCTAGGCTTTGAACGGATGGCTACGAAAATAAGAGTAAACATCTTGACACAAGTAAGAAGTCCAGGTAAAATTTTAAAAGGAACTTACCAAATGACATCTTGTCCCTCAAAATATTTAGCAAGTAAAAGTTCTTTGATGAGATTTCCAGCACTTGTCAAGCAATCGAACCAAATCATTGTCTTTTATATAGCAAAAACTTTATCCTCCCAGCATCCCTGATTACGGATTTTGTGCTGATCTATACCTTCACTCAAGCCCTACATCCATGCCTGAATATTCACCAAATAGAGCAAAGTATTTCGCCTTCTCAGCAGCAAGGCAGTTAAAGATAGAATTTTTGAAATTCAAATTCCCCTCTTTTGATACTTCAAAAATTCAGGGGCAATTGTTTGGGGCGGATATCTACAGGCAACACGATGTGTCTTGATGCCTCATCCTTGTACAATAACTTGACGAGTCAACTTGAATAACAGTACATCTTGTCAGATTTATTATGAGGCGACATTCAAGGAACTGTTTCCAGAATTCTATGAACGTTATGAGACCAAGTCAAGAGGCTCTCTATTGGGTTTCGAGGGTCCATGCGCAGCGGAAGAAAGCAAATTAACTCGAAAACCCGAAGCCAAGAATCCGTTCTAGATGATTAATTAAGAAAGATGAAATATAATAACCAACCTTGTGTGCTTTTGTCTTTGATAAACGCGTTCCAACTCCAGATTGATGATCTTGTGAATCCTCGATGAATGATCCTTGAATCATGAACGTTAGATCTTGATTGGCGAAGATCCTCTATGTGTATCCACGCATTGAACGAACCCTAGAACAGTTCTAGGTGGATTGCTAGATCCTTTGATTGAAACTCCTTTCAATCAATGAAGAAATATGGAATTGATGTTTTTGATTTCTCAATTCACAATTGAAAATCACTCTTTTTGTGTTTCTCTAAACCCAAAAGCGTGAGTGTGACTGCTAGGGCAACCAAGGGTTAGTATTTATACGTTATAAATATTTTCCCATTTAGAAAACCCTAATTTTAAGTCATTTACGTACCAGCCAGCGCCGACGGGACGACTCGTCCCCCAGGGCACGAGTCGTCCCCTTCTACACTTCCTCAGATACGTTCATCCCCTTTACGAGGAATAGTTAGTACAAACCCAGAGCACGAGTCGTCCCTATGGGCATGAGTCGTCCCCTATGGGACGAGTCGTCCCTCAGGACAAATCCTCTAATATACTCGTCCCAGGCCAAGGGAATAGTTGGTTCTGGCCTGGGGATGAGTCGTCCCCTGTGTAAAAAAATTCATATTCTTCATTTTTGACAATTCGTTCGATGCGTGTGACCCCATATGACTATATTATGTTGGCAATGAGTTCGATCACATCGATCCTCATAAGACATGAGCGAACTCTAGCAAGCCATCATGCCTACCCAAATAATATAATATTAAGTTCGATTTCCTACATAGAACATATCACAATCCCATTGTCTCACGATGTTATATTGAACATGAGTCATGGTCCACGTCAACTCATATTGTTCAATGCTTTCTCGTTACCAAGTAAATTGATCAATTGAATGATATTAATCACATTAATTCATTCGGACATGACCATGTACATCATCAATCTTACTTACGAGTGGCCTAGCAAATATCTCTCTTTACGAGGGACAAATTTCCATCTTGACTTATCATTCTTCCCAACAAGAATCCTATCATGCCAATAATAGCCCTTATTGTTATCAGGTTAAAGATAACGTTAAACTATATCAAACACAATATTCATCGAGTGGAAGACAATGATAATCTCAGGTCAAAGGATATCAATGATATAACTATATGAGATTTAATTATGACATTTGACCATGACATATATCTCATAATGGGTCAAGTCCAGTACCTTGTTCTCTAACAAGTACCCATGAATTTAATGTGCATCTCTATGCATATAATCATCACATGATTATCCATTAAACTTCATACTAGCGCTTCATAAGTACTAGGGACACGATTATTACAATAAACATGCAAACATTATATAATAATCAAAATAACAATCTCTTATATAAATGAATAATGACATTACATATAAGTCTATCTCTATAGGCCTAGGGCACTAACACCTACAGTCTCCCACTTGCACTAGGCACAATCATTCATGTATCTTATACCCATGGACCTAACATGACCATCATGTTTAGCTTGTTACAAAGGCTTGGTGAGAGGGTCCGCAATGTTATCATCCGTAGGTACCTTGCATATCTTGACGTCTTCCCTTTCACAGATTTCTCGAATGAGGTGGAAACGTCTCAAAATGTGTTTGGATCGTTGATGTGACCTTGGTTCTTTTGCTTGGGCAATAGCACCATTATTGTCACAATAAAGCTCTATCGGGTTAGTGATGCTCGGAACGACTTCTAAGTCACTTACAAACTTCTTGATCCAAACCGCCTCCTTAGCCGCATCCGATGCTGCTATGTATTCGGCTTCGGTTGTAGAATCAGCAACAGTGCTTTGCTTGGAACTCTTCCAACAAACGGCACCTCCATTTACCATAAACACGAACCCAGACTGCGATCTAAGTCATCTTTGTCGGTCTGGAAGCTTGCATCTGTGTAACCCTTTACAATCAGATCATCTTCCATTCCTCCAAATACCAAGAATACATCCTTAGTTCTTCTCAAGTACTTAAGGATATTCTTGACTGCTATCCAATGGTTCTCACCAGGATCGAACTGGTATCTACTCGTCATGCTCAGAGCATACAAGACATCAGGTCTAGTACATAACATGGCATACATGATAGATCCAATTGCCGAAGCATATGGAATATCACTCATCCTCTTTCGCTCATCATTTGTCTTAGGACAATGAGTCTTGCTAAGAGTAATGCCATGTCCCATTGGCAAGTTCCCTCTCTTAGAATTTTCCATACGGAATCTTCTAAGAACCTTGTCAATATATGTACTTTGACATAAACCAATTATCCTTCTTGATATATCTCTATAGATCTTGATACCAAGAATATAAGCCACTTCACCCATATCTTTCATTGAGAAACATTTTCCTAACCAGGACTTAACAGTCTTAAGCGCAGGAACATTGTTTCCAATGACCAAGATGTCATCGACATATAATACCAGAAATAGTACTATGCTCCCACTTATTTTCTTGTATACACAAGGCTCATCTTCGTTTTTGATAAAGCCAAACTCTTTGACTGATTCATCAAAACGTAGATTCCAGCTCCTCGAAGCTTGCTTCAATCCATAAATGGATCTCTGCAACTTACATACTTTATTAGAATTCTTTGAATCGACAACCCTTTAGGCTGTATCATGTATACATCCTCAAGTAGGTTTCCGTTAAGAAACGCTGTTTTGACGTCCATTTGCCATATCTCATAGTCATAATATGCGGCTATGGCAATTAAGATTCTAATAGACTTAAGCATTGCTATAGGTGAAAAGGTTTCATCATAGTCAACACCATGAATCTGCCTATACCCCTTGGCAACAAGCCTAGCCTTGTAAGTATGTACCTTCCCATCCATGTCGGTTTTATTTTTGAAAACCCACTTGCACCCTATGGGTTTTACACCTTCAGGTGGATCAATCAAGTTTCAAACTTGATTATCGTATATGGATTTGATCTCGGATTCCATGGATCCTAGCCACTTGTCCAAATCAGGAGTGGACATCGCCTCTTGATAGGAAGTAGGTTCATCATTCTCAATGATTTCTACTTCGTTACTTTCCATCATGAGAAATCCATATCTCTCAGGTTCGGATCGTATCCTATCCGATCTGCGAAGAACTTGCGTATCTTGAACCGGTTCCACAACTGCTTGTGAATTTGGTTCCGTCTCTACTATTGGTTCCTTGTCATTTTTGGGTTCTTGAATTTCTTCAAGGTCAATTTTACTCCCACTAGTTTCTTTAGAGAGAAACTCTTTCTCTAGAAAGACACCATGTCGAGCAACAAACACTTTGTTCTCGGATCGGTTGTAAAATTGATATCCTTTCGTTTCCTTGGGATAACCAACGAAAATACATTTATCGGATCTGGGTGCAAGCTTATTTTCAGAAACTAATTTCTTTACATAAGCTTCACATTCCCAAATCTTCATGAAAGATAAACTAGGTTTTCTTCCATGCCATATCTCATGTGGGGTCTTAGGAGCCGATTTAGTAGGGACTCTATTAAGTGTGAAAGCAGCTTTTTCCAGTGCATGTCCCCAAAAGGAAATAGGAAGTTTAACTTGACTCATCATCGATCGAACCATATCTAATAGAGTTCGATTTCTCCTCTTGGACACACCATTCCATTGTGGTGTTCCGGGTGGAGTAAGTTCTGAAACGATTCCACAACTTTTAAGATGATCGTCAAATTCTTGGCTTAAATATTCACCACCTCGATCGGATCGAAGTGTTTTAATAGTTTTGCCAAGTTGATTTTGTACTTCATTTTGAAATATTCTAAATATCTCAAATGCTTCACTTTTGTACTTCATCAGATAGACATAGCCATATCTTGATAAGTCATCAGTGAACGTTATGAAGTACCGAAATCCTCCCCTAGCAATGCTATTCATTGGTCCACATACATCAGTATGTATGAGATCCAACAAATCACTAGCCCTTTCACTACTCTTAGTAAAAGGTGCTTTAGTCATCTTGCCCAATAAACAAGATTCGCAAACATCATATGATTCATAATCATATGAGTCCAAATATCCATCTTTATGGAGTTTAGAGACGCGTTTCTCATTTATGTGACCAAGAAGGCAATGCCATTTATATGTGTTGTTCACATTATTTGGTTTAGATTTCTTATTTGCATGATAGACATTTTCAACATTATTTTCAACATCTAGGACATAAAGGCCATTAAAAGAATGTGTAATACAATAAAGCATATCATTCAAATAAATGGAAAATTTTTTATTCTTAATAAGAAAACTATAACCTTCATTGTCTAAACAAGAAATTGAAATAATGTTTCTGCTCAAATCCGGAACATAATAGCAATTATTTAAAACTAATATTAGTCCGCTAGGTAAAGCGACTTCATAAGTTCCTACGGCTAATGCAGCAACTCTTGCTCCATTTCCAACACGTAGGTCTACTTCACCTTCTTTGAGCGACCTTCTATTCTTTAGTCCCTGCACATTTAAACAAATGTGAGATCCACATCCGGTATCTAATACCCAAGAACTAGAAGTAGAAAGTAAAATATCTATCACATAGATACCCGAAGTCATGGCAATCTCATTGCCCTTCTTCTTCAGTCCTTCCTGATAAACCTTGCAGTTATGCCTCCAATGTCCAGTTTCCTTGCAATGGTAGCACACTGCATCCTTTTGGGATTTGGGTTGAGGCTTCTCAACAATGGCAACCTTTGCCTCCGGTTTAGCAACTTTTGCTTTAACCTTGGTTTTCTTGAACCCTTTTCCTTTATTCACCATCAACACTTGATTGGTTTTCTTGGCGATATTGTTCTCTGCATTCTTAAGCATCCCATGCAATTCAGACAGAGATTTATTCATCCCATTCATGTTATAATTCATAACAAACTGATTATAACTTTCAGGGAGTGAATGCAATATCATATCCATAGCCAGTTCCAACTGGATAGGATATCCAAGCCTCTCAAGGTGTTCGAGGTGACCCTTCATTTTCAACACATGAGGGCCAACAGGTTGTCCTTCAATCATCTTGCATGAATGAAGAGCCTTCATGGTGTCAAACCTTTCCTGACGTGCTTGCAACTGAAACATTTCCTTCAAATGATTTCCCAAATCATAAGCATCCATGTGTTCAAGGTCCTTTTGAAGGGTCTTACACATGGTAGCGAGCATCAAGCAACCAACATCAATAGAATCATCCATATGTTTCTTGTGTTGATCCTTTTCAGCTCGAGTTGCATTAGCAGCAGGTTCGGGTGGAACGAGTCCATCGAGAATGTACAACTTCCTTTCTTGTTTGAGAACAATTCTCAAACTGCGGATCCAATCCACATAGTTGTTGCCATTCTCTTCCAACTTGTCCTTCTCAAGGACTGATCGCAGTTACATAGTTTGATTAGTGTTTACAGCCATTGATCTACAAAGATATGCAACAAATATGAACACATATAAGTACCTATTTCATTTAAGAGATTAAATAACGTATTTCACAAATACTCCCACTAAATTATATAACCTTCTTATACAAAAATGCATAATATAATTTAATAGGCTAAGACCCAACTTTAATTTAATTTCAAGTCGGCTATGGCACGACTGCTCAAAATTAAACTAAAAAGGTAGATAACATTTATCAATCATATCTTCATATGACTCTTAGATTCTATATGAGATTATAGACATCATATATCACATGTTTCAATCTCATTTTATGCCTTAGGCCCAAAACTGTTTTGATAGCCTAATTGAGTTCAACCATTTTAAACATATAGCAATCACCGTTTGCTCATCTTGATCATACAAAGATAGAATTAATGTACCTCGCTATGGCGTAGCCTACATAAAACTATCCGTGTACTCACAAGTGTTTAAAATGGGTGGCATAAACAAACTCAAATTTCAATGAAGGTTCAATTTTCATGTTTATCAATTAACATGGCAAGGTTGATTCATGAAAATTATATGAGCATAATTATGAACATGGAATGATGCATCACAAATCTCATTTGATCTTTACATCATAATTTCTAATCAATTAGGGTTTAATGATTCATGCAAAATCACATTTAATATGAACATAATCCCTATAACAAACAATTTGTTTAAGACCTAGAAATTTATCAATTTACAATAATCATATTAATGAAATTGATCTCCCATATTCTAGATTAATCACATTAATCATATAATTCAATTCATAATCATGGCATATCAAAATATACAATTACTTCCTTAAGCAAATCCCATATAAATTCATATTCTAAATCATATACATCATGAAAATTAACATAATCACATTATATAATTATCATGATTATCTAAAATAAACATCATGAACGGGGCTCTGATACCACTGTTGGGTTTCGAGGGTCCATGCGCAGCGGGAGAAAGCAAATTAACTCGAAAACACGGAGCCAAGGATCCGTTCTAGATGATTAATTAAGAAAGATGAAATAGAATAACCAACCTTGTGTGCTTTTGTCTTTGATAAACGCGTTCCAACTCCAGATTGATGATCTTGTGAATCCTCGATGAACGATCCTTGAATCACGAACGTTAGATCTTGATTGGCAAAGATCCTCTATGTTTATCCACGCATTGAACGAACCCTAGAACAGTTCTAGGTGGATTGCTAGATCCTTTGATTGAAACTCCTTTCAATCAATGAAGAAATATGGAATTGGTATTTTTGATTTCTCAATTCACAATTGAAAATCACTCTTTTGTGTTTCTCTAAATCCAAAAATCGTGAGTGTGACTGCTAGGGCAACCAAGGGTTAGTATTTATACGTTATAAATATTTTCCCATTTAGAAAACCCTAATTTTAAGTCATTTACGTACCTGCCAGCGCCGACGGGATGACTCGTCCCCCAGGGCATGAGTCATCCCCTTCTACACTTCCTCAGATACGTTCATCCCCTTTACGGGGAATAGTTAGTACAAACGCAGGGCACGAGTCGTCCCTATGGGCACGAGTCGTCCCTATGGGCATGAGTCGTCCCCTATGGCATGAGTCGTCCCTCAGGACAAATCCTCTGATACACTCGTCCCAGGCCAAGGGAATAGTTGGTTTTGGCCTGGGGATGAGTCGTCCCCTGTGTACTAAAATCCATATTCTTCATTTTTGACAATTCTTTCGATGCGTGTGACCCCATAGGACTATATTATGTTGGCAATGAGTTTGATCACATCGATCCTCATAAGACATGAGCGGACTCTAGCAAGCCATCATGCCTACCCAAATAATATAATATTAAGTTCGATTTCCTACATAGAACATATCACAATCCCATTGTCTCACGATGTTATATTGAACATGAGTCATGGTCCACGTCAACTCATATTGTTCAATGCTTTTTTGTTACCAAGTAAATTGATCAATCGAATGATATTAATCACATTAATTCATTCGGACATGGCCATGTACATCATCAATCTTACTTACGAGTGGCCTAGCAAACATCTCTCTTTACGAGGGACAAATTTCCATCTTGACTTATCATTCTTCCCAAAAAGAATCCTATCATGCCAATAATAGCCCTTATTGTTATCTGGTTAAAGATAACGTTAAACTATATCAAACACAATATTCATCGAGTGGAAGACAATGATAATCTCAGGTCAAAGGATATCAATGATATAACTATATGAGATTTAATTATGACATTTGACCATGACATAAATCTCATAATGGGTCAAGTTCAGTACCTTATTCTCTAACAAGTACCCATGAATTTAATGTGCATCTCTATGCATATAATCATCACATGATTATCCATTAAACTTCATACTAGCGCTTCATAAGTACTAGGGACACGATTATTACAATAAACATGCAAACATATATAATAATCAAAATAACAATCTCTTATATAAATGAATAATGACATTACATATAAGTCTATCTCTATAGGCCTAGGGCACTAACACCCACACTCTCTACCAACATTAATTCAGCAACGGATATGTTGACATCGTCATTAACCTCCTGCGAGATTCCAGGCGCATGATGAGGGATTGCATTTACCTAGTTGCTACCGTTATCTCCATTTGTATTTAAATAGAGAACACTTGTATACACACACTCACGTAAGCATTTTGCTACACTCTTTGTACTTACACTATAGTTGGCTCTCTACCATCACAATACTAATAAAATTCCATTTTTCCGAGGTTTTATGCCGGCGAACAAGTTGTTCAAGGGCTTTCCTCGTTAAATATCTTATCTTTACATCTTGAATTTTCGTTATCATATTCCATTGTACCCAATTTTCCTCTTAGAAGTTGAATTGCTTGAATTTGACAAAAACACACACAATCCCTACTCCGCCACAAAAAATTGAACCCAACTCTCCCTTTTTCATTGTACCGCAAGATAGGCCAGGTGATTTTATAACCCTTATACGTCATTGTGGTGATAATTATTATGATTGGGCCGGTGACATTCAAACAACTTTAGAAGCACGTGGAAAGTTCGGATTTTTGGAAGGCTCTATCACAACCTTTTCTCCTCCGTTGACTGATTTAGATTGGACTACGATTAATGCTATAATTACCTCATGGCTTATTAATACGATTGTTTCTAAGGTAAAAGCTTCTCTCTCTAAATATCGAGATGCTAAAAGATTGTGAGACACATTAAAGTCACGATTCACTTTATTGAATGATCTTCGAATTCAACAGCTTAAAGCCTCAATTGCTAAATGTAAACAAAGAAACACTAAGTCGGTTTCTACGTATTTTGGAAAATTAACTGGGAGGCGAAAATCTTCGAGTGGACGGCTGAATGCTCGTTGTCCTTTTAACAACTTAAGGATTATCTTGCTTCGCCCCCGCTCCTCAGTATTCCGGTTCAAGGAGAAAATTTATATGTGTACTTGTCAGTTGGTGATCATGCAGTTGCAGCATTATTAGTTCAAACCTAAGAGTAACAAAGTGTTCGAAGAAGCATAAGGTTCAAGTTTCAAGCCTCCAACAACCAAGCCCAGTATGAAGCATTAATTACGGCCATTGAATATGCCAAATGCTTTGGGGCGACCAAGATAGTGGCCTATTGTTATTCGCAGTTGATTGTTCATCAAGTCAGAGGTGAATATGAGGTGCTCAATCCGATCTTGGTCGAGTATTGCGATATGTTCAAGAAACTGATCCAAGACTTGGAATTTTGGGAGATTCAGAGGGTAGGCCATGAAGACAACGAGTTGGCCGATCTACTTTCAAAGCTATCTACATCAGAGGAAGAACACGGCCAACCAATCTCTTACTTAGAACAAGAAGCATACGAAAGAGTGCAGGTTCTATGCTTGGTGAGTAGCGCTAAGTTCTGGACTGATGAAATCAAAGCCTACATTGAGAGAGTCGAGATGCCAGATGACGAACAAAAAGCTAAAGTTATCACGAAGAAATTGCCCAAATTCACTATACATGGGGAAGATTTGTTTAGGAGGTCCTTCATCAAACCAGTCTTGAGGTATGTCCATCCTCAAGAAGTCCCAAACCTCTTATTCGAATTACACGGTGAAATATGTGGCGAACATGTTCGGTCGAAACCTAACAGTTTATTTAAATTCCGCAAGCGCACGGGCTATTGAAATATAGCGAGTACAAGTACGGGTCGATCCCACAGAGACAGGGTTTACTTGGGAATGAAATTGTTTTTACTAAAATTGTAAAAGGAATTGGGGGAAATAAAGATTGATTTGGGAAGAGAATGAAGCATACACAGAAAATACTTTAAATAACATCTTATAAATGAAGCATTCTCGGGATTGGAAATCATATACATAATTTGTTCATCAAATAATCATTGTCTTAGGAAATATAGGTTTTCATAAAAATCAAGGATGGTACGTTAGGCTTACACTACTTCTCACGGTCAAGATAGTAGCGTTGTATCCTTCACTAATTATGTCCTAACTGTTTGAGATTTCCGTTTATGGTACTCCCGCCCTGTCACAAACGGGCATTCTGGCTTATCTCTAGCTGACCATAATTAGTAAAAATCCAATAAGAACGAGGGTCAACATACTTTCCATTAAAAGAACATCCCTAGGCCGTTGAACTACTCTCGTGATCAATGGAACCCAGTTTCTTTATATGGTTCCGTCAATCGAGATTCTCTGCTAGGTACTTCTCTCGATCGACTGAATCATACAAGTTGGATGTCTCCAAAATGTAAGTCATTTTGAGATTTGATATAAAGAAATTGTTTAGATGAAGATAGAAGACAATACTTTCATATTTTAAGATGATGAACGATTTATGCTTTGAGTTTCCAACCCCAAGAATAATGGGGATTACTTGCTAGCCATGTAAAAGTAAATAAGCAATAATATAAAAGATAGAGTAAGAAAGACTTATGATTATTGAGAGACGAATGGCTGGAATAATACTTCAACTTTTATTGCTTCTTTTTCAAAGGAACTTCAAGAACAAAAATGGAATTTAATCTTCAAAGATCTTTGGAAATCAATGTATAAAGTGCTTGTAACTTTGCTATTCTAATCTCTAACAATTTCTGATGAATTTTCGATATCCTAGACTGATTACAAGAGGTCTATTTATAATGGGGAGGAGGCTCTTCAAGAAGGTGCCTTTTAAATCTGCAGACATCATTTGCACGGCTGAGTCAAGGGAGTTGCACGACCGTGCCTCTTTGGCGCCAGTTTTGAATTTGAATTTGGGCAACTTGCACGGTCGCTCCACTTTTGATGCACGACCGCTCTGGAAGGTAGCACGGCCAAGCAATTTCCAAGGCACGTCCGTTCTTCTTTTTGGGGCCAAAAAATGGCCTGTCATGGCAAAGTGCACGCCCGCTCCCTCTTGGCTACACGACCGCTCTGGCTGGATTTTGGCTTGTGTGCTTGGTTTGCTTGTTGTTCTTTCATGCCTTTGCACCAAGATGTCCAAGCATCCTTTTTTATCATAATAGACTCCAAAAAACCTGTCTAAATGTATAAAATATACCAAAAGCGTAAAATCGAATATATATATAAAAAAAGCTAAAATAGATCGAATTGAAATCTAAATGGCAATTAAACTAAGGAAATTGATATAAAAACTTAGGATAAATGACTATATAATAGTCACTTATCAAACTCCCCCACACTAAGCTCTTGCTTGTTCCCAAGCAAGTTTAGGATGCAAACATGGAGAGGGAGAAAAGAATGAAGGAAAGAAAAAATACAATAAGAATGATCCCTCAGAAATTTATAGCAGCAAGCCCTAATTGCCTTTTGAATATTGCCTTTGTCTTTCTAGTCATATTTTGTATACCTTTAAAAATTATTAGAAAAAATCATTTTGGGGATATTTTAAAAAAATAATTTTTAAGAAAATAACCTAATATAGCATATATAGGAATTGATCAAGTAAAGCATGCTAGAAGGATAAATCTTAGATCAATAACTTGGTAAAAATAGAAGCTTCACTCTTTTAGAGTGATTTTTGAGAAAATGAATTTATTGCTTAAAAATGTACAAATAGAAGCATAAACACTTATTCACAAACTAGAAGCTTTCATAGAATTGAATTGCATTTTTGAATCACAAGGGTGAAAAATGATTGATGATAGTGGAAAAATCTTATCAAGGTTTCAACAATTTTATCTTATTTTTGCACGTGTTAAATTTTTGCAAAAGACCTTAGTAATTTTTTATCCTTTCAAGTAGGAGACATTGTGGCTGCGAACCCCATGTTCCTAATACTTAGATTAAGAATACTTTGGATATTACTTCCATTTGGCAAGGAAGCATCGTCGCAGAGAATGCCGTGCCCCGAGTTACTTGGGAAGTAATAGATTTCATTTTGCTTTTTAGGATTTGGTGACTAAGTCACTCTTTTAGCAATAAGATAAAATGCCTAACCTTGATTCGATTAGTGAAAATGGAAATATGGGATTTTAATGAAGAGGTGTGATTCAAGGGATGCAAAACAAAATAAATGCTTCTAATAAGGGAATAAGTATTAATCAAATTTGAAATGTATATTTAAAGAAATATTTTCAAAAAAATTTCATAAGAACAACCAAGTGTATAAAGATGATCAATAAAGATTCAATCTAATCAAATGCTTTTCTTGAAAAAAAACCCTATACATTGCTATATTACTTATGAGGCTTTCATTTACTTCCTAAAAATATCCCTATATTTTCTTCTTATTAATTTCTAAGTTTATAGAAAATATGAGAGAAAAATTAAAGGCATTGAGGCAAATAGCAAGCATAAAGAGTAATAATATGGATCATCATAGGGAATTTTTTTTTTATATATACTAGACATGCATAAAAAAAGAAAAGAAAATGCAAATAAGTTAAAAAGAAAAATTTAAACTAGAAAGCATGTAAATCTAAACTAAAAAGCATGTAAATTAAAACTAGAAAACAAGTAAAGTAAAGATAGATATACCCCCCCACTTGAAATGAACATTGTCCTCAATGTTTCAAGGAACAACGTCAATCCCGGGAGGTGTGAATGTGTGCCCAAATTTTGTTTCTGTTGGATCCACGCGAGTTTGAAGACATCCGGTTTAATTTGAAAAACGGAGTCGCCACGCCATTTTGATTACCTCAAAACTTTGAAAAAAAGGTTTTATGGGTTCGGAGGTTAAGTTACCCCTTGGGAAGAACATTTGGCGTTCACCCAAGGTGCCTTGCCGGAGCAAGTCTCCCATGATTTCATTAATCGTGCTTGCTTGCGTGCTTTCTTGTGTGCATGTGTTTGAAAATAAGGAGGGAATGTCCCAAGTCGTCTTCCGGACGTACAAACCATTTGTTGGTTGTCGCTCGGGATTTCTTGGAATTTATGTATTCGGGATTATGATCCCGCCCTCATCTTGTGACTTGTGATCATCGCATTTTTAACCTCGGGACCCTCGGGACTTGCGTGATCGAGAGAATGACTCTCTTTATGGTCAAAGATGAGGTTCTTTAGAAAAGGAAGGTCCTTAGCCCATCAATCCTACGCTTTAAGACGGTCGAGCTCGTATAGATGCTTCATACTCTTTCTTAAGCGATAATTGGAGATATAGGGTTCAAGGTTGTCCCTTTCTAAAGAAATATGGAACCTTTAATGGAAGGAACGATGTAAAGATAGGATCTTTTACACCGGTCCATTCCTAGGTTGCTAATGGGGGAATGGGGGAAATGTATGTAAAAATGACACTTTAATGAAAAGATGACATTTTTGGGTTGCAAATGATGCACTTAGTTTAAAGAAATGATCTTTATTGCAAATGATGCATAAAGATTTGATTTTTATGCAAATGATGCATTTTTGAAGAAATTGGCATTCATTATGCAAATGATGCATAAAGATTGCATTTTGAAAAGCATATGATGCTAGTTTATGGTAAAGACATGGTCTTTAAAGCAAATGATGCTTGGAAAAGTGATTTTGGATGCAAATGATGCATTTTGATTGAAAAGATTTGATTTTTATATGCAAAGGATGCATAAAGATGACATTTTTATTTGAAAATGGGGGTTTTAGGTGCAAAGGATGCACCTTTATGGGAAAAGACTACATTTTTATGACAAATGATGTCTAATGCATGCAAAAGGGAAGGGGAAATATGAAGATATGATCTTTAATCTACCAAGTCCCAAGCAATATAAAAGTAATGCAATGAGCAATTTATAAAGCAATTAGGATGCGAGGTTAGGGCGTGCGAGGTTACCAATGGCTTCCTTCTTCTTCGGGCGGAGCTAGGAGGAGAGGTTGGTCTTGGATCTTCAAGGAGGAGGGAGGGAGCTTCTTGGCCTTCTTCTTCACCTTCTTGGATCTTCAACAGCCTCTTGGGAGTATTTCTTCGTATTATGTGTGGTGTTGTTGGAAATTGTTGTTGTTAAATGGGTAGAGGAGGGCTCTATTTATAGGCGATCTGGATAAGGCTAATGAAGCCGTGCGGCTAAGAGCGACAAGCTAATGCGGCCGTGCGGCATTATCCACAATGACTCGGCATTCTAGAACCATGCAAGGTGGCAAATTCTAGAACCTTCCCTCCTAATTAAGAAAAACGTGTTTCTTAATTAGGAAGGATTCCCTTCAGCCCTTATTTAATTAAAAACAGTTCCGGAATGTTTAGGAACACTAGGAAGGTACGGGAATTACCGGAAAACTTACCGAAATTGTCGGGAAATTTAACTTAGGAAGGCATGAGCCAGATTTGGGTACTTACGAAGCCCCTCGGCAACGTCACTTGCAAGGCGAGTGGGGTTGTCGATAGAAAGGATCCGATGCGGCGAATGCCGAGACGGATTGGGAGACGAGGTGGTCGAGTGGGTGAACCTCTTATGAAAGGCTACCTACGTATCCGGAGGAATCAAGCCGAGCCGTAGTTCGGAATAGATCATTTGGGGAATGGAGAAGAAAGCGGTCTCTTCTTTGGGAAATAGAAGGGAAAATGACCTAGGAGGTCAAGCAATTGATCCTACGGGGATATGCTAGGAGTGACCAAGGTGGTCGGATAACAAAGTCTCTTATGAGAGACTACTTCATCAACGAGGAGTGACGGAGGAAAAAGGGTGACCAAAGTGGTCGGATGGGTTTGGACCTTTTATAAAAGGCTACCTACGTATCCGGAGGAATCAAGCCTTGATCGTAGTTCGAGCATCACTAGATAGGTAGGAACGATGTCTAGGATCCTCGAGGGTTTGACAATTAATGGAGGATGTCACACGATTGACAATTAATGGAGGTTGTCACACGATTGACAATTAATGGAGGTTGTCACTGAGAAAAGCTGGAGCTTACGTCACTATCGAGAAGATAGAGGTAGCTAAAGTTGAGAGAAACTTAAGCGTACGTCACTATTCGGGATAGAGGTAGCTTAAGTTGAGAGAAACTTGAGCGTACGTCACTATTCGGGATAGAGGTAGCTTAAGTTGAGAGAAACTTGAGCGTACGTCACTATTCGGGATAGAGGTAGCTTAAGTTGAGAGAAACTTGAGCGTACGTCACTATTCGGGATAGAGGTAGCTTAAGTTGAGAGAAACTTGAGCGTACGTCACTATTCGGGATAGAGGTAGCTTAAGTTGAGAGAAACTTGAGCGTACGTCACTATTCGGGATAGAGGTAGCTTAAGTTAAGAGAAACTTGAGCGTACGTCACTATTCGGGATAGAGGTAGCTTAAGTTAAGAGAAACTTAGCGTACGTCACTATTCGGGATAGAGGTAGCTTAAGTTGAGAGAAACTTGAGCGTACGTCACTATTCGGGATAGAGGTAGCTTAAGTTAAGAGAAACTTAGCATACGTCACTATTCGGGATAGAGGTAGCTTAAGTTGAGAACTTGAGCGTACGTCACTATTCGGGATAGAGGTAGCTTAAGTTTAGAGTTTTGACAATTCGGAGGTAGTCACTAGCGTTATAACGGAATTAAGCGGCGGAGCGGGAAGAAAGCTTAATTGCTTAAGAGATAAGGGATATCTTACGAAAAAGATGTTATCTTGGTTAAAAGATAACGGAAATTGCATGCCCAAGTGGAAGGTCCGGGCGGGATTGTAATTTTACGCTCGGAAGCGAATGAGGCCGCCGGCATGAGATGGAGAAAAAGGAGCCGTACGGCTAGAGACCTGTTTTCAGATTATTTAAAATCAGATTTGAACGGGCCATTGGCATTGCATTGCCGCCCAGAACGCGAGAGAGAGAGAAGAGAGGAAGAGAATTTGAAATTCTTTCAATCCCCTTGCTTCCCTTTGATTTGAGATGGATCCAGGAGGGCAATCCCATGCAAGAGGCAAGCAAGAAGAAACATCTCGGCGGCCGCTCGGAGGAGGAGAAAGGAGCTCGTGCGAACGGAAAGAAAGTATGACTTTCTTACGCCTCCGTCGGAGCTTTACCGGGGAGAAGGGAGCATAAATCAACGAACCGCGATCGGTTGGGGTAAGCATTCTTAATTTGCTCAATTAGTCGATTTTGATTGAATTTTGAATGATTTAGGGCTTGACCCGAATTTTAGGAATTTTCTAGGATTTTTGAATGACTTTGAGACATTGATGAATAACCTATGAGGCTAAGAATATGCAATGTGCAATTTGTTTGACAAAAATAATGGGAATGACCCACTTTTTTCTCGCAAATAAAGAATGAAAAAATTGTCTAAAGTGAGACGGAGTTCTTGCATGTGCTAGAACTAGGTCAAAATTTTGAGAAAACATGATTTTGGAAGATGAAAAGAATTCATGCATGCCATTTTTGAAAGAATAATGCTTATGTGCAAAGAATTGTGAAAATTGTGATTTTGTGCTTTAGGAAAGCAATGGGACTTGACATGACGCGTTTCAAGTGATGAAAGACGCTTTTTTTTTTGATGCAAATAATGCTAGAAAAACTTTTGTGAATGCTTTTCTTTTGAAAACATGTGCGCTTTTGTGAATATATGCATGTTTTTTGAAAATGATGAATGATTGACACACTTTTTTGTTGTTTGTGCTTGTCTACAGGAGAACAAGTCTAGAGGACCATCTGAGATTGCGATCAAGCTTTGGCAGAGGATGCGGATTTTGAGAAGAATGGGGTGAACCCCAAGAATTTGGTGAGGGCTCACCGGCCTGGATTCATTCGTCGAGGCTATCGGCGGGGGTGTTCACATCACCTCGAAGAGCAAGGGCTTGATCCGAGGCCCTTTACGAGTTACAGTGGGGCGGTACACATAGCTTTCACACAGTGCAGGGAGAGCTTACGGTGACTCCTGCCGACTTCACGGCTATTGCGGCCTACGGTTCACGGGAGGCCCGTGACTTGGAGAGACCACATTACAGTGAGGAGTTCCGGGCTTTGGTTGGGTTTGAGTTGATTCCCAGTGGGTATGGAGACGCGGAATGTCGAGGTGGCGATTCGAGACTTGCATGCGAGAACTTTCTTTGCTAATGATGTGGCCCCTTGGCCCGGTAGGCTAGAGCCTTTGTATGGTTGATGCTTGTCGGTCACTATCTTCGCTAATGCAGGACGCTAGCTATGACTTGCCTCCTCGACTCTACGGAGGATGTGGATGGGATAGGGACGGTCTCTTGGGGAGAGGCCGGATTGGCGGAGCTCTACTTCTCGTTGGACATGTACGGTCGGAACAAAGTTTGCTTCCATGGCTTGCTTCTCATTTGCCCTTGAGGTAGTCTCCTTTCTTTTCTCTTTTCTCTTTTAAATGTCTTGAGACTTTTATGAGAGAGAGAATGACCTTTTGATGCTTTGAATATGCGGGCACAGTTTTGCGAGGTGATCGGGTTCTTCCCTTGGAACCGGCGAGTGATGTCACCATCTTCCTGCTATGGTTATTTGGAGGAGATGCGAGGATAAATTCACGGGGAAGACCCGGATCACTTTCGACTACAAGATGGTGAGTCCGATCATCAATAAGGACGGTCACGACGGAGTGGACTTCTACCCTTGGGGCGAGGTATCCGAGAGATTTTCTTTGGGAGATGCCATTGAGGCGACTAGGCGAGAGGAGGTGGCTGGGGTGACATGTGATGTCATTTACTTGGGGGACCGTTTCTCGAGCGGCATGGCCATGTCCCTCCATTGGACGCCATTACTCCTCGGGATCCTCGGCACGGATGCTACGGCCCGAGATTGGCCGAGAGGATGAGATTGCCGAGTACCGGGCGGGCGTGGCTGCGAGGAGTACTTCGACATGGACACCCCCTACTGTTTGTGTTTGTGGAGCGGCGCTGAGGACGCCACGAAGCTAGTGAAGGCGGCGGTCACTCGGGGATATGGGGAGGATGAGCCTGCTTGACCCGCCGATCCCTCCTGCGCATCTGTCCTACGTGGTCCATGGATGCAGGGAGGATGAGGATACTGTCCCCAGCTAGGGAGCCCAGTACACCTTGCGCTTTGATAGCCTTTGTAAGTATACTTTTAGGGTCTTTCCCTTTTCGGCTTTGATTTTACGCTTTTTGCAATTTTGAGATTTTAGAGATTTTACGAGATTTTTCTCTTCTTTTTCTCGGGTTCCGGCTCGCACTTACGATAGGTGGTCGGGCGGAATAGGGGCTGGAAGGACATGTGCCGGTCCCTTCGAGGAAGGCGGCTGCGCTTCGAAGGCGGCGGCGGATGCACGGGAGCACAGGCGCAAGAGACGGCATGTCGGGGGCACGGCGTCTACCTCATCGGCCTCGGAGTACTCTTCCCGGTGCCATGCCTCGGGGCGGGGACCCAGCCGACATTTTGGGCAGTGGTGAGTATGGGCACGATAATGTCCATCTATCGACGTGAGCGACCGGGAGGACTTGATGAGGGAGGCTAGCATTTATGAGCGAGTAGCGATGAGGAGGAAGAAGAATCGGAGGCCTAGGAGGTCTCTAGAGTAGATTTGGAACAAAAACAAACAATGAACAATTTTTATGCACACTTTGTTTATTTTTGCTTTATTCAGCGCCGATGGGGCGAAGACATTGTATTTATGTTTTATTTGCTTTTCTAATTCATGCTTTTTCAATTTGCATATTATACGAGCCTTGGGGCGATTTTTTGCTTGGAATCGGGGTGGCGGGCCAAAATGATTTATAATGGTATATAAATGCTTGAATGGCTTACGGATATGTTTTTGTACGAGGTTTTGGTTGAAAAAGTGGGGTGAAAACTCCCTTGGGCAGCAACTTTGGTTGCTTTGCCAGAATTTCTGCGAGAGGGCTAATGTAGCCGTGCGGATAGGTCTGCAGGGCAAATGAAGCCGTGCGGCTCACGGTTAAATACGGCTGGTTATTTTACGAATAAAAGCAAGGCTTGGCCATTTCATTTCATTTTCAACATAGACTTGTCCCAATTGTTCCCCGAGCACATTTTGGACCTAAAAGCACCATCTTTGATCATTTTGCGATGGAGAAGCCCGTCGGATTGCAAAGGGGAAGCGAGACCGTTTTGTCCGATCTTCAATCTTGGGTGAGACACAACTTCCAATCTCATAGGGGCTGCTTGATTCTTCCTTCAAGATCAAGTCTTTATGGCATTTGAGGATCTCCGCCCGATTGGGACCTTTTGAGAGCCGCGGCAAAGTTACGGGACGTCAGGAGACATGTTTCTTGCTTTTCTTACAACGAGATTGTCAGACGCATGAAGACTTCCGAGCCTTGATTGGGGTCGAGATTGAGGCTATATCTATTCCGCTGATCGGAGACGTGCCGGTGACGGTAAAGCTTGCATCTTTCTGCGAGATTCCTTTGGGAGAGGCGAGAGGATGATGATAGCCCGGATAGGATTGACCTTTCGATATCCGGGCGAGGTTTGGGTCTCCCGAGATATGGCTGCGACCACGGTGGCTATGGACGCATTCATCCTTTGCGTATTCTACGCTTTGTTCCTTCTTGAGTCAGTGGGGATCTGTCATAGTGGTCTCTTGGACATGGTTAGAGGCTGCAAGGCTGGGAAGGATATTGTCATTGGTTTTGGGAGAGACACTTCATGGGATTGACAGGATGGCTCGGGAGACCATTTCATGAGATCAGGGAGTCATGTGTTGACCTTATGGGCTGCGGGGAGAGGCTCGGGGCTTTGCCGGGGCTTTGCCGACTCGGTGCCCTTGGGTGATTTCTCGGAGAGGTGCAGAGGCAACGGGACCGGGGGTAGGCTGGGAGCGACGATGGCTAGGCTATCCACTTCGGACATCCGTTGGTGGATACCTCATTGGAGGTTGCGGACCCGGGAGGATATTTCGGGAGTCCTATCTTTGTGAGGTTCAGGATTCTGCTTGGTCATCCTTCTACATACCTGCTTAGTATCCGGGCGGTTTGGGGCTTTACGGGAGCCATTGAGTGATTGGGAGGACATCCAGGACCATGGAGGTGGTGTCATTGGACATGAGGGATCCGGCCGGCTTCTCTTTCTTCTCGAGGGCTTGGACATATCTTTGCTTTCCCACCCGGGGCTATCTTCGGGAGCGGGGAAGAGCACCATCTTGACCCTTTGTCTACTTGGATTGAGTACGAGAGGGAGATGGGAGCGACTCGGGTCATCTTGGAGGAGAGACGTCGAGCTTTATTGGGAGGGTGGCTGCGACTCGAGTAGGACTTTGAGGGAGGCGAGGCTAAGGCGAGTCGCCGTAACCGGTCAGGGTGACTTGGTCGGGGATATGGAGGCTCGGTACAAGAGGTTGTCAGAGGTCGCTCCTTTGGCGAGGCTCGGAGGGAGGAGGTGCGGACTCGTGCTCGGATAGAGAGAGCACTTATTGACACGGGTTTGGTAGAGGCTCCGGTGAGGATACGGAGGTCGGGATGAGGGATACAGAGCATCATAGATAAAAAGAGGAAGAAGACTCGACGGGGCCGAGGAAAAGGGAAGAAGACCAAAGAAGACTCGGCGAATGACGGCGACGGATCTTTTCTTAGGATTCCACTTATTGCCATTTTGCAAACACATTAGTTTATTTAGGCATTTTATTGTATTTTAGATCTTTGTAGCGAGGTTAGCGAGTCAAGAGGTAGGCCGTGCTTGAACTCATCAAGAAGTTTTTAACTTGTAATGAACAAGAAATATTATCTTAAAAATTAGTCAAGACACATTTCATGGAAATTCAAATGTCTTTTTTTTTATTGATTTAGGACACATTTCATGGAAACTTAATCGTCCTTTTTATTGTTTAGACCGAACCATATATGAGTGCCTACGTTCCCCTTTTACAAGAAAGACTAAGGGGCTCGGGTCTTCGTAGTTCATTACGGTGAACTAATTTTTCATGTGCGGCCACTTTGTTTTTGCCTAGACCGCCCTTTTTGGGGTTTTCGGCCTAGTGGGCATTACTCTTTTGCACTAAGATTTTTTTCTTTTTTTTTTTTATGTGCAACCTGTCTTTTGCCTAGACCGCCCTTTTTGGGGTTTCGGCCTAGATGGGTATTACTCTTTTGCACTCTTTTTTTATTATTATTTTTTTCTTTTAGACATAGTATCTTTTGAGCTTATCACCGTTATTTGGGTGGACAAAGGGATTGCCGTCAGTGCACAAGCTTCATGGCTCCTCCCGATAGTATCTTACGCACCACATGGGGCCGATCCAAACGGGTTCCCATTTTCCCGGGGGTTGTCTGCGGTAGGGGGCTTCACTTTCAACACTAAGTCACCCTCTTTGATGTCTACTGGCCTTGATCTTTTTATCAAACGCTACGGCCATTCGCCTCTGGTAGGCTCGGGTGTGTTCCATGGCTTTTAGCCTTCTCTCGTCAGCGGGGCTAACTCATCATGCCATTTGCTTGCAACCATTCCACTTCATTGACAACATTTTCCGGGAGGACCCTTAATGACGGGATTTCCAACTCAGCTGGTAACATTTGCTTCCATCCGTAGGTTAAGGCAAAAGGAGTTTCTCCTGTGGCTGTTACGACAGACGTTACGTAGCCCCGAGTGCCAAGTGCGGCTTTTCGGGCCAATCACGACCACGGGTGGCCATCTTAGGATGATCCGTTCGGCGTCTTATTAGCGGCTTCCACGGCTCCATTAGTCGAGTGCATGCGGAGACGACTTGTGGCGAGTGATTACGAATTACGACGGCAACCTATCGCGGTCCCCTTCAAAGTGCGACCCATTATCGGAAATGATCTCGTTGGGCACCCCATATACGCACATTATGTTTTCTTTGATGAATTGGGCCACTTTTAAGGAAGTGAGGACCTTGTAAGACTTGGCCTCTACCCGCTTGGTGAAGTAGTCGATGGCTACTAGCACAAATTCATGCCCATTGCTTCTGTGGGGGCTATTTTCCCTATCACGTCAATACCCCAAGTTGCAAACGGCCAAGGAGTCGTCATGCGGTACAGGTCATGAGGCGGGAGATGGTTGAGGTTGGCAAACCGGCGGCACTTGTCGCATGCTCGGACGTCTTGGACACGATCTGTTTCCATGGAAATCCAGTAGTAACCCATTCGAGGATCACTTGCATCGGGGCTCGGCATTCATATGAGGACCGCGGGGACCATTGTGGACTTCGAGTCATCAACTCTTTGGCTTTTTCTTGAGTGACGCACAAGAGGAGTGGTCCTTGGTATCGCTTCTTGTACGAGGTTGCCTCCTAGAATGACATAATGGGAGGCCGACCTTTTGAGCTTGCAAGCTCTTGGCTCGACTCCTTCTTTCGGTCTACCTTCTTTGTCTCGAAAGGTGACTCTCCATCTTTGAGGAAGCTGGTAAATTTGATTGTACCGGGGTTCCTTTATAGGCTCGGGTCCCAGGTCTACTTCACGACGAAAGTGGGGCTTCTCTTCTACCCGCTCGGAAGGGTTTTATGGCTTTTCCCTCGGGGATCTCTACCAATGAGGCTAGAGTAGCTAATGCATCTGCGAATCTGTTCTTTTCCCTTGGCAAGTAGTGGAAGGTCACTTCTACGAGCTTGTCCGATCCAACTCCTCCATATGGGCATGATACAGCTGCGGGTTAGGGTCATGATCTTCCACTTGTTGGAAACGATTGATGATCGAGTGAGTCTCAGTAAACTTCTAGCTCCTTGACATTCCTTTCTAAGGCGGCTTCCAAACCGGCAATGCGAGGCTTCATACTCGGCAACATTGTTCGTGGCGGGGAAGTTCAACTTGAGGGCTATGGGTGTATGCTTTCATCCTTCGGATCGACCGGTAGCATCCCGATACCGTTTCCTCTTTTGTTAGCGGCTCCGTCAAAGAATAAGCTGCCATCGGTTTTCGGGTTCGGCTGCAAAGATCCCTTCATGCAGGAATTGGGGTTCGGGCCCTCTGTCTTCATTGCGGGAAAGTTTGCCGGGTGGTCGACAATGCTTGACCCTTGATAGCCTTTACTGGTCACATAGTTGATGTCGTACTCTGCTAAGAAGAAGGACCACTTTGCTAGACGCATCGAGAGGGAAGGCTTATCAAAGATGTACTTGATGGGGTCCATTTTTGAGACCAAATTCACGGGGTGGGCTTGCATATAATGCTTGACTTGCCGACTACCCGGACCGAGTCTGCACGAGGTCTTTTCACATCTTGAGTAATTGAGCTCACTTCCTGCGGCTTTCGGTGACAAAGTAAATGGCGTTTTCTACAGAGAGTCTTTCTTTTCTGAGCAAGCATAGCCCCAGCTAGTAGTGTCGGTGACGGTGAGATAGAGCGAGAAGAGGTTTACGTCTATGTGGGGGGCATAGCTTGGAGGGTGTACAGTATGCCTTGATGCGGTCAAAAGCATCTGGCATTCTTCGGTCCATTACGTGTCTACGTTCTTCTTCATGAGCTTGAAGATGGGCTCGCACATAGTGGTCAGCGATTGGCAAACGGGTGATGTCTTTGCGGTTTTCCCATAAAGCTCTTGACTTAATGCAGGTCGAGGTGGCCTCATATCCATAATGGCTTTGATCTTTTGGGGGTCGGCTTCGATACCTCGCTCAGTGACCATATACCCAAGCACTTTTCCCCTTGTCACTCAGAAGGTGCATTTAGCGGGGTTTAGTCTCATGGAATGTTGTCTCGAGTCCTCTCGAAAAAAGAACTTCCGCGAGTCAATGAAAGTCTTTGCCCGGAGTCCTCGCCTTTGGAGTGGATTATCATGTCGATCTACGTAGACCTCAATCTCCTTGTGGATCATGTCATGAAAAAGCGCGGTGTTGCCCTTTGGTAAGTAGCCCAGGCGTTCTTAAGCCCAAATGGCATCCTTTGTATAATGATAAGTTCCCACGGCGTGGTGAAGAGTTTGTCTTTTCTTGGTCTTCCTCGGCCATCTTGATCGTTTGTATCTGAAAGCCATCAACGAAGGATTTGACTTCGTAGTTAGCGGTGGAGTCCACGGGATGTCTATGTTTGGCAAAGGGTAATCGTCCTTGGGGCGCCTTGTTCGGATCTCGGAAATCCACACGGCGGCGCACCTTCCCATTGGCCTTGGTAGCGGTCACAATATTGGACAACCATGTCGGATATTCGATGACTACGATGAATCCTACCCATGATAGCTTCTCAATTTCTTCTTTGACTGTAGAGACCATTACGCTTGATCTTCCTCGGTTTACCTTTCTTGGTTTAGCATGCGGTGCTAGAGGGATTACGTGCTCTACTATCGAGCTGTCTAGCCCGGCATATCCTGTATGACCATGCAAACACGTCGACGTATTCCACTGAGCGAGATCGATCAGTCTGTCCCGTTCAACCCACTGGAAGAAGTTTCCGATCTGTGTCTCTTTAGGTTCCTCGACGGTACCCAGTTCACACTTGTCAAAACCTCCTCGGCGGCTTGGGCCCGGTTTTCCTCTTTTACGAAACACCTTAAAGATTTCTTTAATGTATTGTTCATTTAGTGTGTTTGCATCTTGTTCAAATGATTCATTATTAAGCTTTGTTAAGTTTTGAGTTAATTTATCATTTGTTAAGTTGGCAATAAGAGGATACTCGAAAGATCTGTCATTTCATTCAAAATAAGGGGAAAGATGACATCGATTACATTTTGATAGTCCTCGGGCGTGAGGCGTGAGGCCTTCGGATGACTCGGAAGAGGCTCCGGAATTCAAAGATTCTGACTCGGCGAGCAGACGCTGCGACTCTGGACCTACACTACTTATTGACTCGAGGGTGGCTTGACAAAGGTTGGGCCAGGGATCTCACTCCTTCTTCTTTGTTGCCACAGGGAGTAGCGGTCTTGTCGGCGTTCTTGAGAAAGTTGGAGACTTCAAATTGATCAAAAAACTTGCCGGAAATCATTGACGGGCCGGTGCAGGTGGAAAGATAGTGAGGGGAGCTAGAGTAGCTTGATGCAATCTCTCGGTGAGCTCGTCCGTGACAAGCTGGGCTCATTATTGAAGAGTCTGGTTCATCTTATCAATGCGGCTTTGATAATTCATTTTCTCTTTGCTTGATCTTGGACACCACGACCTTGTCGGTATAGCCCAGCGAGGAGGTTGGCACGGATAATCTTGATGAAGTCTTCTTCGGAGGATCTTAATTCTTCCTTGGTAGCTACGTATTCGATAGGCTTTACGTATTACGCTTCTAGATGCTAGCTTCTCATTGAACTTTACGATGGCCACAAATTCAGCACTTTACGCTTCAAGAGGATCACTTTGTACATGGGGGTATCGAAATTTGGTGTACTTTGAATGATGGGTTCCTTGGCGAGTACATTTGTTTGGCATGGCGACATAATGTCGAACTTGCCGAGAAGGCTCCCTAGAGTTCCGACGCTCTTTGTCTCAGGCTTCATACCTTTCTTTTAGCTTACATTGTGTGGACTTTCTCTTCTTCTTCTTTCTCGAAGGAGCGTCTTCATTGATCCATTCTTGGTACTCATACTCAGAGCGAGTCCTCACGATCGCATACATCATACCATATGTGAGGCTTGGGCTGACGGGATGGCCTCTCAGACTACTTGGTCATTACCATTGTTGACTACCATGTTGGCCATTTGACAACGAAAAGGCGCAAGCGGGGATTACAGCGGCGTAAATTCTACGCTAACAAGTCGGCCCGGCCGGTGTTCTCACCCACTTCTTTCTCGGCTAGCGGGAAAGGGATAGGAAAGGTTTAGACTCGGGGTAGGTGTTTAGAATTTGAAGGCTCGAGCAATATGCAAATTAGAATCTTCCGAGTTTACTTAAAACAGTGTCTTTTATTAATATCTATTTGGTTGGAAAAGGGGATTTGCCCTTCTTTTCGTAACTACTCTAGATCTGGATCGGTGGGTTCCGTCACTACGTCTATAAGCCCCTCGTATTCCACAGCTGTATTTCGACCTCCCGGGGTGGACGGCCCGGGCGAGGGTCTATAGGGCACGCGGATCCCACCGGCCGAGAAGTAAAGAACGCTCCCTAACGGGTCTAGCGGGTCATAGGAACTTTCAACGCACGAGCGATGCGGATTATAGTCAAGGCAATACGGGAAAGTCTCGTCTTTACGCCTTGATAGGATTTTGGCGGAATTTCGCTTGAGCGAATGACGTTTTGACTTTCGGTAATGTCAGAAGATAATAGGCATGGAGTCGGGCGGCAAAAGCCGGATGACACGGTGTCACATTGAACTTCGTTGCATACGCCGGGCGTGAGTTAGAATCGAAGTCAATGCGGGTCAAGATCTTGCCAAGTTTTCCTTGTCGGAATTTTAGCGAGCTTCGCTTGGCGAAAGATCTTTTGATTTGTTGGCAAAGACTCGGTCTTGACTCTTGCGCATTCCGTGCGGGTCAAGGTCAATAGTCAATGTCGGAGTTGAGATCTCGCCAATTTTTCCTTGTTGGAATTTTGGCGAGTTCTTCTTAGTTATGAACTAAGGCTTGACCTTTACGAGGGTATCTGGCTGGGCTATATGACACGGACTAGACCAAAAACCAACCAAAAGTGCACGGTTTTTGAAACGTGTGACACGGAATGTTTGTGCATTAGTCGTAACATTTCTGCCGTATGGGGAGGTTGGGATGATTCCGTGCGCGCCAGGGAGCATCGTAAGGCTGTCCAGATGGCTAGCATGGTTGGAACCACCAGGGTTTGAAGGACGTGCGTGCAAAGTCCCTACTGGGGATATATCGAGTGTGCCGCGTAGTGTGCGGTCTCCCTAAAAAATGTTCCTTTTTGAGTTAAAGCCTTGAGAGATTTTCGAGAAATGTGTTTTAAAGGAATGATTTTAGGGACGGGGGAGAATGCAACAGCATAAGCACGTAAATTTTTAGGGAGCCCCGAGTCTCGAGTCATGGGAGGTACGAGTAGCCCCAAAAAGCTACTAGAATTGGCGCCCGGATTAACCATGATTTTCCTGGTGGGAATTGCCACTGGGTCGCCCGGTCGAGAATCGGTGAGGATTGAGCGTGACGGCTGGCATGGATCAATTTTCGAGGTTCAGCTCCTTTTGCTATTTTTACGGTTGTTTCCCGTTCCAAGTATGCCTGATTCCAAGATGCAAATGGTGCAATGCATAGTAAAGAAAGCAAGCAT